>JARYGA010043988.1:0-72756 GCA_030545235.1 Helianthus tuberosus
AAGAAATATAAAAACTAAAAACACTAATGAACTATCGAACACAAGCGAACACGTTACCGAACGTTCACGAACATAAACGAACGAACGCGACCTCTGTTCATTTAACTAAACGAATGAAATTTCTTGTTCGTGTTCGTTTGTTTAATAAACGAACGAACACAAACGAACTTCCCGCCGAACGGTTCACGAACTGTTCGCCGAACGTTTGGTTCGTTTACAGCCCTAGTTTGTTTTGTAAAATGAATAACTAACTCAAACAAGTTAGTCATAGTTTATATAATCTCGTTGCCATGAATCTTAACCCAAAACATTTGTTTATGTAAACCAAGTCGTAAATCGTTCTCGTAATAAAACTCGTATGGTTTATATCGTTTCGTAAATATCGTTTGTGTGACATCGTTTAAAATCGTTCGTCCAAGTGAACTAAATAACGCCACGAAATATAATATGGTAAAAACATTTATATATAAGAAGTACCAGTGGCATATCTACCATGCTATTATCACATTACACCCGTCCCGCTATCTAAACACTAACCAAAAACCAATCGTTCGTTCAATTCGTTTAACTTGTTTAAATCGTTCAATCATTTCCAATCGTTCAAAATCGTTCAAATCTTTCAAATCGTTCTCGTATTAATTGTGAAAACTAACTTTTGGTCGTCTCGCTTATAACATTCAAACCTTCGTAACTCATCCATCGTTCAACTCATATTAACAAACCACCAAAGGGTAAGTTAACAATCAACAGGTTCAGTCGTTACCCATATATCCCCCATACATAACCATGGGTGCAGTCCGATAACGAGATTTGTCAGATCCTATGGTACCATAACCTAATACTTGTCGGCTTGGCCAAAGCTAGTGAATGTCATTCGTTATGTAAATACGTCCAACAAGTTCGTTCACATTATCGAAATCGTTATTGTTTAATATAAACCATAGTATTCGTTTTTGAAATCATCGTTAAAAGCATCGAAATCGTTTAACACATATGAATCACCCCAAAACAATTGAAAACAGTAAAATAGGGGAACTATGTACTCACATTGATTTGGAAAGTATCCTTGATCTAAAGAACTAACAATGCTCGGGAAAACCAAGGAAATCAAGTGGTACCTAGTAATCGGATCGCTAGTTAATAAATCGACACCTAAATCGGAAGATCGGGTAGAATGAGGTTTCGTAAACCAAATGAGTATTGGAACTCATGTGATATGGTTTAACAAAGCCTATATTCTAAATCGGAACCTATCCTAAGTGCTTACGACCCGTTACGACCCATTAAGGTAGCTTACGCTACTTTAACGCGTCGTTCGCGCAAATGCGCGTTCGAGACGCCTAACTAGTCCTATGACAAGTATTATATGCCATAACATGTTTAAATATGTTGCATAATCAGGTTAGGTGACAAAAGTTAGGTTACATATGCTTAAATACCAATTATGCATGAGAAGGGTATTTTGGTCATTTTCCTAAGGCATATAAACTACCTATCATACAACTAATTAAACTAAGTGACTATAAGGTATAGCCTCGGAAGGTTATTCCCTATACAACTATGGTCACAATATATGCTTGGTCAGATCCTAAAGATCGACCAAACGGGTCGGGTTCGAAAGTCTAAGCGGTTGTTAAGACCGCTTGACTTACGACCCTATACAAGCACTAGACTAAAAGTGACGAGTTAAACATGTTAAAACATGTTTAACTAAGTTAGAAAACAGGTTTGGTATCAAAACAAAGTGTTTTGATACCCAAAAATAGCTTCGTCACAAAATACGCATAAACACGTATTTTGACCGAAACTTTGACTCGTCACTTCGATTAATCGACGTGGAAATCAGTAGGTATAGTCACATGGGACTATAACCATCGTGATTACGCTCACGTTGCAAAAGTCGAATGAACTTTGTGTTAACCAATTCGTGGTCAAAGCAGAAAGTCAAACACTATTTGACTTTCATGCTTGAAAAGCATAAAAAGCATGAAAGAAGCTTACAAATGGTCCAAGCAAGGAAGAATTGATTCAAAACACTCAGGTATGAAGTGTTAAACTTCAACTTAGAGCAGAATTGAATCAAATATGAGGAATGAAGTGAAGAACCCACCTCTATTTATAGTAAGTTAGGATCAACAAGATCATTCCAAGTGTTATGAGAATCAATCTTGGCCCTACACTTGTGGAACATGGTTTCTAATACAGTGGGAATCCAAAAACCAACCTATGGTATTGAGAAAATTGCACAAAAGACCCTGGAAATTAAGCTGGTTGCTGAAAACAGGTTTGCTGGAAAACAGCTCTATCGCGTGGCGTGCCAGGATGACCTGGTTCTGGCGCGTGGCGCGAGGGAGATCAGTTTCAAGTTTCCCAAATTGGCAGAACAGGTCCCTGCATGCTTAAAACTTCCTTTTCGACACGTTTAAGCCCTGTTAACCCCATTTCAAGGCTCCAAAATGAAGTTAAAGCATAGGGAACATGAAATATGCTTGAAAACATCTCGGATGGCGGTTCATTTGGTCGTACGGTCACGTTATTCGGTTAATTACGACAGAAAACTCGAACGGACGCGAAATCGATCCAAATTACACGACGAGTGGCATTTTTGCATTCCAATCACTAAAATAAAATATTTTAATGATTTCAAAAATTTTTGGATGTCCGAATATGTTCAGAACGTAAGATATGCGCGTAAATGCAAACTTATGCACTTTTTGACGCTTTTAGTCCCTATTGATCAAATAAGTTTATTTTCGCATACCAAACCCCTCAAAGCCTATTTCTAAGCAATGTAAAGGATATTTAAGGTATGTTTAAGTTATGATCAGGTTCCGAAATGTCCATTACTGTACAAATCACCATACTTTTGCAGTTTGTCACAATTAGTCCCTGCGATCGAATAAACTTGTTTTCGACACACCAAACCATCCAAAACTTATTTCTAAGTTATGTAAAGGTTATTTAAGGTATGTTAAGCCTATATCACTATTCTAGAGTGTTTGTTGCGATAAACTGACTACGTTTACGCATCAGTTTGCGTATAACTTTCAAGAAAACGATTTAAAGCTTGAAATCGAACTTGAATCAAATCGTAAAATCGTCAAACAAAAATACACAAATATTAACACCAAAATACATCGTTTTATTGATAATTGATATTGTTTTACATCGTACAGCGCTTATAGAGCACAATTGTCACACCAAATCTGATGATGCTGGTGATTTAGAGGTGGTAAGTAAGGTTGTCGAAAGCATTCTGAAAGATGAGTCTTCCAAAAATGGTAAGTCCGAATCACATGATGACGATGAGGAAAGTTTTCACAAAAATTATCTAAAGAATTCAAAATCTGAGAAAAATGCGAATGATGATCCAACAATTTTGGCATATTATATGGTTGGATTGGAAAAATTATTCTCGGATGTTGAGTTTCCTATTCAGAATGTGATTGCGGATAAGATTGAAAAAGTTTTCAAACTGGTAGAAATTGAAAAAGCTGAAATTGAAAAATTTGCCAGAAAAGAAAGCAGGAAAACTTTTTATAACAAACCTGGTTACAAAAAGAAAAATATGAAAGCTAGGTTGGGTTATAAAAAGAAACAAAATTAAAGGAAATGGGCTGAAAAGACAAATCTTTAGAAAAAGATGAACTTTGTTCATGGGACAAGTTCTGAATAAGAGAAAGAACTCCAATTTAATCGACGGACTAATGAAGAGTTTTATGCTCGAAAGAAACAACAACAACAGGCCAAAGATGTTTCAAAGAAAACATGTTTTAAATGTCATCAAATTGGACATGTTGGTCGCAAATGTCCGAATCTGAAGCCTGTTGATGTTGAGAAAAAGAAAGTTGAGGTTGAGAATCATAAGTCAACCAAGTTTGAATCAAAACAAACTTGGAAGCCAAAGGCACCCAAATTAGAGTCGAAACAGATTTGGAAACAAAAGGTTGATTTACCAAAATCAAAACAAACTTGGAAATAGAAAACTTTCAAGTTTAAACCAAAACAAATCTGGAAACCAAAAGTTCATTTATCAAAACAAAACATTCAAAATGATTCAAGATTTTATCAACGAAATGTTTCAACTGGACAAATTTGGGTGATCAAGAAACAAAATACTTTCGTGAGTGACAAAAGGAAAATCGATTCAACCAACAAGGTTGAAAATAAGAACAAAAAAGTTTTTGTTAAAAATGACAAAGTTTTTCGAAATTGAATAATTCGTATTATGTCACAATACCCAAGGTCTGTTGGATCGTCCGTGTGACCCTAACGAGTTAATCTGAGTAGTTCATCATCAAATACAAAGGCAGAATCAATGTAAATGACGTAAAACAGCTTGTTCCTTTCTAATCTTTATCTATTACTGATTTCCTTAGCTTTTACAGATCTGATTACAATTCGGCAGCACCTCGGCTCTCAAACAATGATCTCTAATTCCACTCCAAATGACACAAGCACACACCTATATATAGAGTGGTGATTTCGCTTGAACATGTCACAGGTCGTTTCAAGCGAAATTACACATTAACATATAAACAAACCCTAATTTCAACCCTGTTGTGTTCTCGTTTATCCTATCTAGACATAAGACTCGATTAAGACAAAGTTAACAGACACTAGATGCACCAACAAGGTCAAACATGCCTGGGTTGCCTTATTCAAGTGACTGAGTTAGTTGAATGCGCAGGTGCTCAAGAGGATAGTTGAATGTCAACAAGAGGAGAGGAGCAGCATGGCACAGGAGGAGGAGCATGTGGTTGATTTCATGGAGTGCTTGTTTGTTTTGTAAATAAATAAAACATAAATCAAAACCCCTAAACATAGAAAAAAATAAAAAAAAATGTTTGTTTTTTAAATTGTTAAAAGATAAAAATTATAGAAAAAGGTTGATAGAATACGCCGAAACCCTCACGGCTGAAAAAACATGATAAAAGAAAATTGAAAAACGGTTTTCAAACTGTTAAAAATCAGTGTGTTGTAAATCATGGGGGTGCTTTATACAAAATAAAGCATGTAAAACAGAAAATGGATGGCGAGATGAAACTATCTACATCGGTTATCAAATTTTCTTTAAATATTTTGGATTTTAGGGGGAGTAAATATTTTGAAAATACAAAAACATTTGAGAATTTGAAAAAGCCAAAAACATGAGAAAATAAAAAGAGGAAATGATAGTACATCAGTAAGACTGTCACAGCACGTTAAAGAATTGGAAAGTCAAATAGTGATAAACGGTCTCACTGATGATATTGTGAATGTATATGTCTGTAGCTTCCGTCTTGTATCGAGTCTTAGTTTAATGTTTATTGTATGTAATTGTATGTAATCCGTTACGAATTAAATGTTTATGTGATGTAATAGTTGGTTCGTACGAATGGAGTCCATGTACGGATCCACAAGACACACACCTTGGTTCGTACGAATGGATTGGGTCTATATATAGGTGTGTTGGGGTCTTGTTTTGCACAACTTTTGACATAGTGTGGAAACTCTGTCAAATCTTTTCTAGGATCTGTATATTGCTCAATATTAATGAAAAGATCATTTCACGGTGTCTTTGTGATCAATTGTACCTATTTCACGGATTTCGCACGTGAGAGTAGGATCTAGGATTCCGGTTGGAGCTTGGAGACCGGATTCAAGACTGAAGATCACTTGATACTAGAGATTACTTCCAGATTCAAGCCATTTTGAATCTACATTCTTCACATTTCTACTCATTCTTCTTTTTCTTAACTTTCTCAGACTTTAAACTCAAAATTCACATCGAATTCATGGACAAATTTGGCTGAATTTTTTATATATTGTGTGAAACTAGTGTTTAATCAATCCTCTTAAAATTCAGATCAAAATTTGACCTAAATCTCATAAAAATCTTGAAAAAACCATGAAAATCGCAACTTGGATCTTGGGAGAGTAGACCCGTATGAATCAACGTAGTCGATTCGTACGAATCAACTTAATACAGTTGTGATTTTTGTTATTTCTGATTTGCATAATTACAAATATGCTTTCCAGATTCGTACGAACCAGCTAAAAACAAGTTTTTAAAAGAGTTGAGTCCTTTCGTACGAATCAACCTCGATTCGTACGAACGCACAAGTTCTTGTCTGTTCATTCAGTCTGGTAGATTCATACAAATCAACAATTCCCGATTCGTACGAACCGACAGTGTTTGTTATTTTCAAACTTGTTTGACTTTTGTTGACTTTTGTAGGTATTTTCAAAGATTTCAGCATTAGTGATCATGGAGAACGAGTTTTATAACGAGTTCTTTGACACATTTACAACTTCGGAACCATCCGCTTCAACTTCCAATTCGAAAAACATGACGAGTGTTATTTCCGAGACATTGAATGTTGATAACGCATATGGCACGTAGCAGAAACCACCAACGTTGATGAATATTAAAGATTACAACAGGTGGAAAGGCAGGTTCGAGAACTGCTTGAAAGCATACGCTTATGAGAGCTGGAAATCGATTTAGAAGGGATACACAGTTCCAAGTGTATCGTTTACTGAGTTGGGAACAATTGATCAAGATTTGTTTTCTAGTGAACAAAAGGCTATCGCACTCATTCGTCAGTCTGTCAGAGATGATATCATATCATTGCTTCAGTATGATGAAACATCCTAAGGCTTATAGGAAGCTTTACGAAAGAAGTGTACTGGTGGAGATGAGATAGTAAAGAACAAGAAATCTTTACTGAAGAAAGAGTTCGATCTGTTCACTTGTATGAAAGGAGAGAATGTATGTCAGATAATCGAGAGGTTTTATCACCTGAAGTTGGAACTCGAAAGGTTCGGTATAAAAAAGACAACGAAGAGGTCATTGATAAATTGCTTGAAGCACCCCCGAATGAGAATGATTGGCAGTATTTTGTTATGATCCTGAAAAACGGTGCTGAAACCAAGGATATGAGTCTAGATTGGTTGATAGAAAAGTTAGAGGGTCATGAACTCCAGATTGGAAAACAAAACAAAATTAATAGTGCTAACTACCAACAAAATGTAAATTTGTATTATCGTGGTAGTATGATTTCCATCACTCCATCACCAAAGATCGGAACAGCTTTCAGTGCGGACAATAACAATGATACACCAAAAGGTACTCAAAGTGGTGGATCATCATCTGGAGGTGGATATTTGGGATCCGGTACAAACACACAGTCGTCGTCTGAATCGAATACTCAAAACAATTCCAATCAAAACGTGGTTCAATGCAATATTGCAGTTAATCTGAATAACACACAGAGTTTTAGTGTAGAAACTACAAAACAACAGATGGTGTTTCTGGAGTCAATCCTCGAATCCTATGAGAGTCTAGTTGTGGGAAAAATAGGTAACCAAAACATGAGGAAAGAGGATTACTACCAGATCGACCCGGAAGAAATGGAGTTGATCGAAATAAGGTGGTGTATGGCAAGTGTGATACGTAGAGCCCAAAGGTTTATGGAAATCACTGGACGACAGTGCATTGGTGGTCCGTCACCAAAGCTAGGTTTTGATAAGTCAAAGGTGACATGTTTTAAATGCAAGCAGAAGGGCCATTTCAAGCGAAAGTGTTAGAATGAAAGTGCTGATGAAACTGTCAACCTGTTCCACGATGACTATTACCGGAAGGCGGTTTACCAGCGCAACAAGGTGCAGCCACCCAAAATGAAGCAGATTGAGGAAGGACCTGCAAAAGAAAAATCCAGGGCGTTAGCTGTTATTCAAGATGACGATGGCTTGAATTGGAATAAACATATTCCAAATGAAGGATCTGCATTAGTTGCTGAAGTGACACCGTTGACATTCAATCGTGAAAGTGAAATTGCTCGTCAAAAGATAAAAAATTGAAGAAATCTGGATAGAAGCGAAAAGAGCTGAACGGTGGGATGCTGAGAGACAATTTTATTTGGATCCTAAAGGAAATGTTGTTACTGATCCAAATACTATCGATTTCGAAGCTGTCACACCCCGACCGCGTTAAAATTTTTGGGGTTTTTAACATGTTTATCAAAGTATTTTATCCATATAAAATAAAAACGCAGCGGAATATTATTATTTAAAACATGTTACTTACATTATATAAAACCCATTTTATATGTAAAACCCAATCCCGGATCCATATACGAACATGCATGCTATCAAAAATCAAAACACAACCATAGAGTGTTTAGAATACTACCTTCCAAGGAGTAAAGGATATGAAGATGATGATGCTTCTTGAACGGTTGCCTTCAAGTGTAGAAGACCTCAAGCTTATATACCCCAAGCCTTCCAACTAACACCTTATGTTTAGCTAGGAATTCTACACTTATGAACTCACAATTGAAACCCTCTTGGAAGCAACCCTTGGCCGAAATTATAAGAGTGTTTATTAGAGTTCTTGCACTTGAAATTGATCTTGAAAATTCCCTCATGGAACCCTTCCATAACCAAATTTTAGAGAGAATTCTATCAAGTTCTTCTAGTTCATCCCATGAATTTTTATGATAAAAATTCTATATAAAACTTGTGAGAGAATTGCCACCATTCTTGGCCAATGATGGAGCATCTAACACATGCAAATGCATGCATCCCTATTGGACCAAAATGGTTTTGGGAAGATCATCCAATCAAGAGGCTTCTAACTTATGACAATTGCATATGTCTTGATTGGTGGAAAACCCTTGAGAAGAACAAAAGGGGGGGGGGGGCACTTTATTTTTATAAAAAAAAATCAATTTCTTTTATAAAATAATTTAAGTCTTGATTAATTTTATAAGTTTTATAAAATTATAACATCTCATGTTATAAGACTTATATAACTTTTATTATGTTATTTAACCCATTAAATAACAAGATAAAATATTCTCTCAAAATAAATTATCCATATAATTTATTAGTTTGTCAAGTGCAATTATTTAGAAAACCAATTTCTAAATATTCTAAGTGTTAATATTTATTTGTTTGATCATATCATAAATAAATATTGTACGTGTTTGTCTAGCTTGTATTTGGGTATGACTCGACTTGGAGCATAACGTACCAGCCACGTCAATTTAATATGTGTCTTGGGCATACAGAGTCCAACAATCTCCCACTTGCACAAGATACATAGAAGATTGATGCAAGTAGTAAATGATGCCTAACTACGGTTTACTACCCCCAATACGTATGACTATATGTCCCATTCAATAACATCATCCCTTTCAAGTCCCTTACTTGAACATGATTTAGGTGAATCTATCATTTATCCTTTCGTTACAGATGTCATGTTAAATCCAGAGACACAGAGTGATCACTCTCTGTTGATTTAACTTTAGCAGGCCTTAGACATCTTACTCTCAACGAATAAGAGGAAGAAATCCCATCTTGACTACATACGTCTCTCACAATCACCTTGTACCACACCTGAGCTTAGCCTTATGTACTGTCATATTACTAACAACGAAGAAATAAGTCAAGGTACAATATTTGGTGAATATCAAGACCCAATATGTATCTCAGGTCTGAGGATACTATGATATTCTCCTTTACTCAAATTTACTTATGATCAATCACAAATGATTCCATGCAGTAAGATTTGAGAGTGAGTCAGTCCAATATTTGTATCCCACAAATATCTATGAACCTTGGCAGCAACACTTTGCTCTATATTCATATCTAATGAATATCTACCAATCCTAGTTCATATTAGTCTTACATTCATATTTGTTCCCACAAGTATGATCGACTACGAACATTTAGAATAAGCAACTTATTCACGGATTTAAACATGCTAAAATGGAACATAACTCAAAATACCATAAAGAGTTATAATAACAGTTGTTCCAATATCCAAATACAAAATAGATCAAATCCAATCACTAGAATATCGAAGTCCTTAGGCACAAGTATGACCCTTTCATGCTTTTCCCGTTCAAGGAGCTTCGTGAGTGGATCCGCAATATTTTGATCAGTGTGAACTTTGCGAATACATATCCTTCCCTTTTTCAACTTCATCCCTTATGTAGTTGAAACTCCACTCAATGTGCCTAGTCTTTTGGTGTGCACGAGGTTCCTTGATTTGAGCAATCGCACCATCGTTATCACAAAGATCTCTAGGGGTCCTGAATAGTGTGGACTACCCCTAGATCGGCAATAATTCAAGTGGTAGATCCATATGAATTATCTTGATCAATGAAGCGGCGATGTATTCTGATTCTATAGTGGACAATGCTACCCTAATTGTGATCGAGAACCATCTCGATCAGTTTGGAAACTCGTACCCATGTAACCCTTTACAACGAATTCCGAAACTCGCATCCCTGTAACCCCTTACAACGAGTTCTTCTTCACCAGATCTATATATTAGAAATATATCCTTAGTCCTTCTGAGGTATTTCAATATATTTATAACAGTCACCCAATGACCGTTACTTGGATTTCGCTGGTATCTTCTCGTCATGCTTAATGCGCACGACATGTCCGGTCTAGTGCATATCATTACATACATAATGAATCCTATAGCAGACGCATATGGGATTCCTTTCATTCTTTTTGCCCATCCTTTGAGCTTGGACATTGAGACGCACTCAATATTGTCCTCTCTTGAATAGGTACCAAACCTTTCATAGAGTTCTTTATCTTGAACCTTTTCAAGACTTTGTCAATGCACTTTGGTTTAAACCTATCTAGCGCCTTGACCTATCCTTATAGATCTTTATTCCAAAATATAGGCGACTTCACCAAGATCCTTAATGGAAGAACAACTTCCAAGCCAGGCTTTTACACCTTCCATGGTTGGAATGTTATTTCCAAATAGTAGAATGTCATCAACATATAATACTAATAAAGTGATGATGCTCCCACTAGCCTTCTTATACACACAAGCTTTATCAACGTTCTTGACGAATCCATATACCCTAATCTCTTCATCAAAACGGTGATTTCAACTTCTAGATGCTTGTTTCAATCCATAGATTGATTTCTTTAACTTGCATACTTTGTCAGGATGTTTTGGATCGACAAAACCTTCAGGCTTAACTATATAGACATCTTCCTCAAGATATCTATTAAGGAAAGCCGTTTTGACATCCATTTGCCAAATCTCATAATTATATTATGCAGGTATGGCAAATAATATCCTTATTGACTTTAGCATCGCCACAGGCGAAAAAGTCTCATCATAATCAACCCCTTGAGTTTGAGTGAAACCTTTTGCTATAAGTTTCGCTTTATAAGTATCCAAGTTACCATGCATATCGGTTTTTCTTCCTGAAAACCCCACTTACTTCCAACTACTTTGGAGTTAAGAGACGGCACAACCAATTCCCATACTTGGTTGTCATACATGGATTGCATCTCTACGTTCATGGCTTCAAGCCATTTGTCACAATCGGATTTTGACATTGCATCATGGTATGTGGTTGGTTCATTTGAATCTACCACGTAGCATCCATCCATGAAAAATCCATATCTTTCAGGTGGATTACTAACTCTACCAGATCTGCGAACATTTTGTGTGTTCTGATCAATCTCTTGATCATTTTCAACAACCTCTTGTTGAGTGCTAGTATCAACCAAACGTGTATCATCTTGTGGTTCTTGATCCTTATCAAGTTCCACTGTTCTACTAATCCCTTCCACAAGGAACTTAGCTTCCAAGAACTCAGCCTTTAGAGCAACAAATACCTTTTGCTCTGTTGGATTGTAGTATTAATATCCTATACCGTCTTTAGGATATCCTACAAAGACACACTTAGTGGATCGTACTTTTATTTGGGGTGTATTGCTTCACAGAAGCTTCACAACCCCATACCTTCAAATATGATAATGCTGGATCCCTTCCATGCCATATTTTAAAAGGTGTCTTATCCACTTTCTTGGTTAAGGCCACATTTAATATACGGGCCTTTGAGAGCAAAGCGTAACACCAAAATGATAGAGATAATGTGCTCCTAGCCATCATAGATCGAACCATATCCAAATAGAGTTTGATTCCTCCTCTATCTTAAACGAAGAACTTTACTTGAGTTGATTTAGTACTTCACCTTTTGAAGGCTTTAAACATTTCAAAACTTCAACTTTGTGTCTTAACAAGTACACATAACCATAACTACTATAGTTGTTGGTAAAAGGTAATGAAGTATCTATCACCATTCCTAGTCATTGGCTTAAAAGGATCACATACATTCAAATGTATGATACCTAATAAATCTTTTACCCTTTCCCACTAAAGGGTTCCTTAGTCAATTCACATGTATCAAATGAACTAATTTCATTTGTCTCTGACAGACCATTCTTTCGAAGTATTTACATGTGACATTTGTTTATATGACCAAGGCGATAATGCCAAAGATAGATCTTACTCAAATCCATTTTGAGTTTCTTGGTAATTGCTTGGTACATTAAACTATCAAATGATGTATTATTATGAACCGATTCATAAATACCATTTGAAGGCATAGGTTTAAAGTAAAACATGTCATTCATTGATATAAATGTCAATGTTTGCAAACTTTAAATCAAAACTATATTGTCTTATAAGGGAAACTTGAATAATGTTCCTAGTCAAACTAGGAGCACACAATATATTTTTAAAACATTTTCCAAACCATTTGGAAGTTTCAAAACATAGTCTCCTTTCTTGTAATGCTTATTTCTTTTGAACCTCTTGCAACGAATTGCAAATATGAGTTCCACATCCGGTATCTAATACCCATGTGTTTGAAGAAAAAAAATATTAAGGTCAATATGTATCATTAAGATTGTACCTGAGGTTTGCCTAGCATCCCTCTTGTTTTTCAACTCTTTGAGACAGGTTGGACAATTCCTTTTCAAATACCCTATCTCACCATACTCAAAGCATGGATTGTTCATGGCAACCTTGCCTTCTTCTCTTTTGGTTTCGGTGGTTTCTCTTTAGCCTTTCTTTTCTTTTCCCTTTGAATTACCCGTTTCCATTTTCAACATTTGCTTTGGTGTCGGGGTGATGCCCTTTCTTGTTGCGACCCTCATTGATCATTAGAATGGATAAAGCCCTTTTATCCATGTCACACCCCGACCGAGTAAAACAACAAATCGCGGCGGAAACATCGGGGCGTGTTGCGACAGAATTTAATTGTTTCATAACCATGGCACATAAAGTGTATTTTATTTATTTAACAAAGGTGTTACATTGTCTTGAACGGTAAACAAAAGAGTTTATAACATAATTAAACATAGTCTATCATCTTTTAAAGTCTCTAAGGCACAGGTCTGCCCTAGTATCATGATCAACATCCTATGGAAAAGCACCTGAAAACACATGTGAAAATAGGTACGTCAGCATAAAAATGCCTGTGAGATACATAGGTTTTTGAAAATAGGATTCATGACTTATGTTTAAGAAAAATGTTTAGTCATGAACCTTGTAATTTGCTTTGTCTTGTAAATCATTTGAAAACAATAAGATCAGATGATATGTATAAGTAAATGTCAGTTAAATAAATGACCATGTAAAAAGATGTGTTTGTATAAGATAAGTTGTTTTGTAAATCAATGTCTTGTGAAAAGTATGTTATTTGTATAAAATGTTCTATGTCTCAATATAGAAATGATTCAAATAACGTTACGACATGTAATACCATACAAACACTTATATATAGGAAGTACCAGCGGCGTATCCACCATGCTTGTATCATATTACACACGCATCGTTACTTAATCACTTAATCAAACCAAACCAATCAATGTAAGAAGTCTATGTTTAAACAAATTGTCAAATGTATTGAATAATATGTCAAAGTGTTTATGTCAAGATGTAAATCATGTCAAAATGTCTATGTCAAATATCCATGTCAAATGTCTATGTCAAATATCCATGTCAAATGTCTATGTCAAATATGTCATGTATGGCAAGTGAAATGTCTCAACTAAACCATATGCACAAAAACAAAGTATTGAAGTAAAACTTGGTTTAAATCAACGCTATGTTTTGTGTAAATGCATGCAACTATTTAATATGAACATTTATGCGGTATTGTGAAAATGCATACATCCAAGCCTTGTGACTGTGGTGATAAACCCTTTAAACAAATTAAAGGTCTATCTGTCTTATATCATCGAATTCGGTCATTCCTTTCTGTCCCCTTTCCCTGGGATGTCCGGAATGGGAGTTGTCAATTCCTATGGTACCACTACCTACTAACGAACGGCGTAGCTAATGTTAATGAATGTATTGTCCCATGTAAACAAACCAAATGTCATAACAAAATGTAAGCATGTGAAAACGATGCACTAAGTATGTAATCAAATGAACATACGTAGCGTGAAAAGTCATGTAAAACGATGTACTAAGTAATGCACACAATGGGCACACCTAGCATGAAATGTAATGTAAAACAATGTACTAAGTAATGCACACAATGGGCACACCTAGCATGAAATGTAATGTAAAACAATGTACTAAGTAATGCACACAATGGGCACACCTAGCATGAAATGTCATGTAAAACAATGTACTAAGTAATGCACACAATGGGCACACCTAGCATGAGATGAAATGAAATCATGTACTATTATGTACTAACGAACATAGCATGTATATGATGTGAAAACAGGAAAGTTTGAAAGTAACAAGTAGGCACATGTGTTCCACCCCAAAACAGTTTGGAAAACAGTAAAAGAGGGGTCTATGTACTCACTTGAGATTGCTCAGTCGTATAAAGATAATCACCAAGCAACGCTAGAGATCTCGGAATCAAACGGCACCTAGTATAGGTAACTATGTTAATAACCGGACCTATCTCGGAAGACTGGGTAGCATTAGGGTTTGTAAACCAAATGAGTGTCGGAACTCACGTGATATGGTTTAACAAAGCCTACATGCTAAATGAAACTTAACCTAAGTCTTATTGACCCATTATGATCCGTTTAGGTAGCTTATGCTACTTTAACGCATCGTGCGCGTGAAACGCGTTCGGACCGCCTAACTAGTCCTATGACAAGTATTATATGCCTAAACATGTTACAAAATCAGTTACGTGACAAAAGTTTAGGTTACATATGCTTAATTACCAATTATACATGAAAAGGGTATTCTGGTAATTTACCTAAGGCATATAAACTACCTATCATACAACTACTTAAACGATGTGACCATAGGGTATAACCTCGGAAGGTTATTCCCTACCTACTATGGTCACCTAATGTGTTTGGTCAGATCCTAATGATCGACCAAATGGGTCGGGTTCGAGGTATAAGCGATTTATTAGATCGCTTACCCTACGACCCTAGACAACGTGGTAATCAGTAGGCATAGTCCCAAGGGACTATGACCATCGTGATCACAATCACGTTGCGAAGTTCAATCGAACTTCGCATTGACCATTACTGGTCAACGCTGAAAGTCAAACAAAGTTTGACTTTCTGACTCGAAAAGCAGTAAAAATAAGGAAAAGAACGAAAGAATACTTACGAAGGGTCCTCGAATGCTAATCTAGATCAATATAGTTCAGGTATGAAACAAGGTTTCAACTTAGAACACAACTAATCAGATTCTAGTGCCTTAAAACAATGAAAGGCATGGGGTATATATAGTTTTCGGTGAACCGTTGAGATCGTTTCATGGAAAACGTGCCTTAATCCCATCCGTACATGTGTTGAAATGTCATGGTGTTTAGGTGTTTAAATTCCATCCACACATGTGTTGAAATGTCATGGTGTTTAGGTGTTTAAATTCCATCCACACATGTGTTGAAATGTCATGGTGTTTAGGTGTTTAAATTCCATCCACACATGTGTTGACTAAGCATTGTTAGAATGTGTGGTTGTGAATTAAACAACGGCTAATACATCGAATCTGGTCCCGAAAGTGCAAAACTGATCCAAATGACGCGACGCATTGATTTTTTCTTATGCCGAACACTAAAATAAAATGTTTTAGTGCTTACATAAATTTTTGGATGTCCGGATGTATTCAGAACGTAAGTTATGCGCGAAAATGCAAACTTGTGCACTTTTTGACACTTTTAGTCCCTGAATGTCCCAAAAGTTTATTTTAGCACACCAAACCCCTCAAAGCCTATTTCTAAGCTATGTAAAGGATATTTAAGGTGTGTTTAACTTATGGTTATGTTCCGGAATGTTCGTTACAGTTCAAATTGACATACTTTCGCAGTTTGTCATATTTAGTCCCTGTAAGCGAATTAACTTATTTTTGCCATACCAAAGCCTTCAAAACTTATTTCTAAGTTATGTAAAGGTTATTTAAGGTATGTTGAGTATATGTTGATGTTCCAGAGTATTTCTCGCATTAAACTGAGTACGTTTACGCACTAGTTTGCGTATAACTCTCCAGAAAGTGATGTAGAGTTTGGAATTGAACAAAAGTCAAAACATGAAAAATGTAAAACATAACAAAACAAACATTGAGATCAAATAACATTGTTTTATTGATAACAGAACTGTTCATAGTGATTACAAGCACAGTTGTTACAGTCTCCCCTACTTGTGGAAATTTCGTCCCGAAATTTATTTAGAGGAAACTCGTGGAAAAAGATGTGGATATTTCGCCTTCATTTGATCTTCGCGTTCCCAAGTAAACTCAGGTCCACGTTTAGCTTCCCAGCGAACTTTGACCAAAGGAATGCGCTTGCGTTTAAGCCACTTGACTTCACGTTCCATGATTTCCACTGGTTTCTCAACAAATTTCAGTGTTTTGCCAACACGAATTTCGTCAAGCGGTATGGAGTAGTTCTCATCAGCTGTACACTTCTTGAGATTTGATATGTGAAAAGTTGGATGAACATTTCCTAGTTCAGGAGGTAACTCAAGTCTGTAGGCTACCTTTCCGATTCTTTCGACGATCTTGAATGGTCCAACGTATCTAGGTGCAAGTTTTCCTTTCTTTCCAAATCTGATCACACCTTTCCAAGGTGAGACCTTAAGTAATACTCGATCACCGACTTGAAATTCCAAGGCTTTGCGTTTTGGGTCCGCGTAAATCTTCTGACGGCTTCTAGCTGCCTGAAGGTTATCACGAACTTTCTTGACCTTGTCAGTTGTCTCTAAAATGAGGGCAGGTCCAGTAAGTTGAGCCTCGCCAATCTCATTCCAGCAGACTGGTGAACGACATTTTCGACCATAGAGAGCCTCGAAAGGAGCCATTTTGATGCTAGTGTGATAACTGTTGTTGTAGGAGAATTCAATCAATTTAAGATGTGAATCCCAGCTAGCACCAAAATCGATCACACAAGCTCTTAGCATATCCTCCAGAGTCTGGATTGTTCTCTCAGATTGACCATCCGTTTGCGGATGATAAGCTGTGCTCAGATTAAGTTGGGTCCCCATAGCAGATTGCATGGTTCTCCAAAAGTGAGAAGTGAAACGAGCATCTCTGTCAGAAATGATGTTCAAAGGAACACCATGTCGAGCTACAATTTCATCCACATAGATTTGAGCAAGTCTGTCAGTAGGAAAATCCTCGCGGATTGGCAAGAAATGTGCTGACTTTGTAAGACGATCAACGACTACCCAGATGGCATCATGACCTTTCTTTGTGCGCGGGAGTTTGGTAACAAGATCCATAGTAATGTTTTCCCATTTCCAAACTGGGATCTCTGGTTGCTCCAATAAACCAGAAGGACGCTGATGTTCAGCCTTAACCTTAAGACAAGTAAGGCATTTTGATACGTATAAGGCAATGTCTTTCTTCATACCAGGCCACCAATAGTGAATACGAAGATCCTTATACATCTTATCTGAGCCCGGATGAATAGAATAACGAGACTTATGGGCTTCATCCATAAGCAAGGTACGAAGATCATCCTGGCTTGGGACCCACAAACGGTCCATGAAGTAATATGATCCATTGTCCTTCAGTTCAAGAGCAGGTGATATGTGATAGGGAAATTCCTTATCCATCAAACCCTGTGAAACACAAGATTGTTGAGCTTGAGAAATGCGGGCTTGAATATCAGATCGAGCTTGAATAACAGATTGAACACGTACACAATGAAGCTTAGTACGTTCCTTGCGACTCAATGCATCAGCTACGACATTCGCCTTACCAGGATGGTAGCGAATTTCGCAGTCGTAGTCGTTTAAAAGCTCAACCCAACGTCGCTGTCTCATGTTGAGTTCTTTCTGGTTGAAGATATGCTGAAGACTTTTGTGGTCAGTGAAAACCACACATTTTGTACCGTACAAATAGTGTCTCCAGATCTTGAGAGCAAAGACAACTGCACCCAACTCAAGATCATGAGTGGTGTAGTTCTTCTCATGTATCTTCAACTGCCTCGATGCATAGGCTATGACTTTGTTTCTTTGCATAAGAACACAGCCAAGACCCAATTTAGATGCATCACAATACACGACAAAATCATCGTCACCCTCAGGCAATGATAGTACAGGCGCATCGCAAAGCTTCTGCTTCAAGTGTTGAAAAGCTTCCTCTTGTTTGAATCCCCAGAAAAAGGGCATTTTCTTCTGAGTTAGAGCAGTTAGAGGAACTGCAATCTTAGAGAAGTTTTCAATGAAGCGGCGATAATAACCCGCTAGACCAAGAAATGAACGAACTTCAGTAGGAGTAGTAGGCGTATCCCAATCCTTAATCGCACTGATCTTGGAGGGATCTACATGAATACCTTGTTCGTTGATGATATGACCCAAAAATTGAACTTCTTTAAGCCAAAATTCGCATTTGGAGAATTTGGCGAAAAGTTGCTCTTTCTTCAGGAGTTCCAGAGTAAGACGAAGATGCTGCTCGTGATCAGCTCGCGTCTTAGAGTAAATCAAGATGTCATCGATAAAAACAATGACGAACTGATCCAAATAAGGTTTGCAGACCCTATTCATTAAGTCCATGAAAACAGCAGGAGCATTAGTCAAACCGAATGGCATGACTGTGAACTCGTAATGTCCATAACGAGTACAGAATGCTGTCTTCGGAATGTCTTCTTCTTGCACCCGAAGTTGATGATATCCGAAACGCAGATCGATCTTTGAAAAATAAGAAGCGCCTTGTAACTGATCAAAGAGATCATCGATGCGAGGTAGGGGATATCGATTCTTGATGGTAAGCTTGTTAAGCTCCCGATAATCGATACACATCCTAAAGGATCCATCCTTCTTCTTGACAAAAAGAACGGGAGCACCCCAAGGTGAAAAGCTGGGACGGATAAAACCTTTGTCAGAGAGCTCCTGAAGCTGTTTAGACAACTCTTGCATCTCAGATGGTGCAAGACGATATGGAGCTCTGGCAATGGGATTTGCACCAGGTACGAGATCAATGCGGAACTCGACTTGGCGTGCTGGAGGTAGACCAGGTAAATCTTCAGGGAATACTTCAGAATAATCCCGAACGACAGGAATATCTGAAATAGACTTACCCTTGCCTTTATCTTCTGTAACATGTGCTAAGAAAGCCACATAGTTCTTCTGCAGATACTTCCGAGCTTTAAAACAAGACATGAGTTTGAGACCACCGGTGGGCTTCTCACCTTGAACCTGCAGAATCTCGCCTGTCGAAAGCGGCACACGAACAATCTTCTTAGAACAAACTATCTCTGCGTGATGCTTGGATAACCAATCCATTCCCACAATAACGTCGAAGCTTCCAAGTTGCATAGGCGCGAGGTCAATAGGAAAAAGATGGTCGTTAAGATTCAACTGGCAGTTGCGAAGAACAGAATCAAGAATAATGGGTTCACCATTAGCAACTTCTACTGTCAAAGATTTGCCTAGTTTCGTTCTAGACACGCGAAGCGTTTGCTCAAAAGATAATGACACGAAACTCTTATCGGCACCAGAATCGAAAAGAACAGACGCAGGCTGATTATTAATAAAGAACGTACCGTTCACCACATTATCGTCAGCCTGTGCCTCTTGGGCATTCATGTTAAAAACTCGGCCTCAAGCCGAAGCCTGATTCTGGTTCTGGTTCGCCAGTCTTGGGCACCGATTCCTATAGTGGGTCAGATCCCCACAATTGTAACAAGCACCCGGTGGGTATTGTGGTCGTGCAGCTTGACCCTGTTGCGGAGCAGGAGGCTGTGCAACTCGTTGAGCCGGGTTCTGAACCGCGGGATTTTGAGCAGACCGACAAACATTGGCAAGATGGCCTGACTTCCCACAGTTAGTACAGAAACGGCATGGAAGTTGCGGCTGGTGGTGACTGTTGCATCTATTGCACAAAGGTGCATTCCCTGTATAGGGTTTCTTTGCTGGCGGCTGTGCGGGTTGGTTGGGAGCTGCCAGATTAGCTTGGGCAGTGATAGCAAAATTTTGGGAAGCCTTACGCTTCCTTGACCTCTTCGAAGAACCAGAGTTCTTTCCATTCAAGTTTTGACCTTTCTTGCTATCTTCCTTGTCAGCCGACTGCTTCTTGCCCTTGTCACCCTTCCTGTGTAGCTTTCCCTTTCTAATCTGCGACTCAGTCAATGTCGCTGATAACTCAATCGCCTGACGGAGTGTGGCAGGTTCACTACCAGTAAGAATGTCTTGTACCGAGTCAGGTAGACCATCGATGTATCTCTCGATAGCCTTGTCGAGTGGGGTGACCATTGTTGGGCAAAGCAGACTAAACTCTTCAAACCGATCAGTATAAGCCCTGTGCTCACCACTGTCTTGCTTCAAAACATCAAACTCTTTCTCCAACGCTCACTGCTCATGGCGAGGACAATATTCCCTCATCATAAGGGCTCTAAGTTCAGCCCAAGTCTGTGCGAGAGCAACTTCTGCACCTCGGTCTCTCATCACCCCATTCCACCATGTAAGAGCCCTCTTCTGAAACACGCTCGAGGAGAACTCGACCTTGCGATTATCCGGGCACTGCACGTGGCGAAAAGTATTCTCAATGCTTTCGAACCACTGAAGAAGCCCAGTCGCTCCCTCAGAACCACTAAACTTGAGTGGTTTAGCCTGATTAAAATCCTTGTATTTACACGGACCATTGTTGTTGTTGTTGGCTTGGTTCCATTGAGCAAAGAGATTTGGGAATTGGGCAGCCATCTGCTGCGCAATAATTTCTGCCAGCTCGGCAGTTGCTATCTGGTTCTCGCGTCGAGGAGGCATTCTAAAAGAGGAAAACATGAAAGGAAACGAGTGAGATGATTGGATGAAGAGAATGAGATGAAACAAAATCAACAAAAGCAAAGATGGTGGTCATTTGTCCGTATCACAGAGCAAACAAACAACACACAGTGACTAATCAAAGTAAATGAGTCAAAAATAATGTATAATGAAGACATGCTCGCCTATAAGTGAACACTCATCCCAGGAATTCCCAGGTAAGCACAACTGGTCTCGCGTCTGATGAGATGTATACGAAGTGCTTGCCTAGACAGAAAACCCAGAATACAGGCATTCACCCTTCCAGTTTGCACATGTTCACATTATTTAAAACCCAAAACGTTTGACGGGAATTTGAAAATTTGAAGGCACAAGGCCAAAAACCAATACTGAAAAAGGGTTCAAAACCATATAACAGAGGGTTCAAAACCTTACAATTGAGGGTTCAAAACCTTGTAAAAATTTATTCAAAAACAGATGATTGTTTTTCAAAAATCGTTTCGGAAAAATTTTGGTTCCTTGTTTTGTTAATCACCTAAGGATAGGTGATGTACATGTTTTAAGATCTAAACACAAGATAACTTGTGTTAGGTTCCTAGAAAAGTTATAGTCTAGGTCAAAGCATTACTAATAACCTAATTCCCTATAACCATTGGCTCTGATACCAACTCTTCTGTCACACCCCGACCGCGTAAAACAACAAATCGCGGCGGAAACATCGGGGCGTGTTGCGACAGAATTTAATTGTTTCATAACCATGGCACACAAAGTGTATTTTATTTATTTAACAAAGGTGTTACATTGTCTTGAACGGTAAACAAAAGAGTTTATAACATAATTAAACATAGTCTATCATCTTTTAAAGTCTCTAAGGCACAGGTCCGCCCTAGTATCATGATCAACATCCTATGGAAAAGCACCTGAAAACACATGTGAAAATAGGTACGTCAGCATAAAAATGCCTGTGAGATACATAGGTTTTTGAAAATAGGATTCATGACTTATGTTTAAGAAAAATGTTTAGTCATGAACCTTGTAATTTGCTTTGTCTTGTAAATCATTTGAAAACAATAAGATCAGATGATATGTATAAGTAAATGTCAGTTAAATAAATGACCATGTAAAAAGATGTGTTTGTATAAGATAAGTTGTTTTGTAAATCAATGTCTTGTGAAAAGTATGTTATTTGTATAAAATGTTCTATGTCTCAATATAGAAATGATTCAAATAACGTTACGACATGTAATACCATACAAACACTTATATATAGGAAGTACCAGCGGCGTATCCACCATGCTTGTATCATATTACACACGCATCGTTACTTAATCACTTAATCAAACCAAACCAATCAATGTAAGAAGTCTATGTTTAAACAAATTGTCAAATGTATTGAATAATATGTCAAAGTGTTTATGTCAAGATGTAAATCATGTCAAAATGTCTATGTCAAATATCCATGTCAAATGTCTATGTCAAATATCCATGTCAAATGTCTATGTCAAATATGTCATGTATGGCAAGTGAAATGTCTCAACTAAACCATATGCACAAAAACAAAGTATTGAAGTAAAACTTGGTTTAAATCAACGCTATGTTTTGTGTAAATGCATGCAACTATTTAATATGAACATTTATGCGGTATTGTGAAAATGCATACATCCAAGCCTTGTGACTGTGGTGATAAACCCTTTAAACAAATTAAAGGTCTATCTGTCTTATATTATCGAATTCGGTCATTCCTTTCTGTCCCCTTTCCCTGGGATGTCCGGAACGGGAGTTGTCAATTCCTATGGTACCACTACCTACTAACGAACGGCGTAGCTAATGTTAATGAATGTATTGTCCCATGTAAACAAACCAAATGTCATAACAAAATGTAAGCATGTGAAAACGATGCACTAAGTATGTAATCAAATGAACATACGTAGCGTGAAAAGTCATGTAAAACGATGTACTAAGTAATGCACACAATGGGCACACCTAGCATGAAATGTAATGTAAAACAATGTACTAAGTAATGCACACAATGGGCACACCTAGCATGAAATGTAATGTAAAACAATGTACTAAGTAATGCACACAATGGGCACACCTAGCATGAAATGTCATGTAAAACAATGTACTAAGTAATGCACACAATGGGCACACCTAGCATGAGATGAAATGAAATCATGTACTATTATGTACTAACGAACATAGCATGTATATGATGTGAAAACAGGAAAGCTTGAAAGTAACAAGTAGGCACATGTGTTCCACCCCAAAACAGTTTGGAAAACAGTAAAAGAGGGGTCTATGTACTCACTTGAGATTGCTCAGTCGTATAAAGATAATCACCAAGCAACGCTAGAGATCTCGGAATCAAACGGCACCTAGTATAGGTAACTATGTTAATAACCGGACCTATCTCGGAAGACTGGGTAGCATTAGGGTTTGTAAACCAAATGAGTGTCGGAACTCACGTGATATGGTTTAACAAAGCCTACATGCTAAATGAAACTTAACCTAAGTCTTATTGACCCATTATGATCCGTTTAGGTAGCTTATGCTACTTTAACGCATCGTGCGCGTGAAACGCGTTCGGACCGCCTAACTAGTCCTATGACAAGTATTATATGCCTAAACATGTTACAAAATCAGTTACGTGACAAAAGTTTAGGTTACATATGCTTAATTACCAATTATACATGAAAAGGGTATTCTGGTAATTTACCTAAGGCATATAAACTACCTATCATACAACTACTTAAACGATGTGACCATAGGGTATAACCTCGGAAGGTTATTCCCTACCTACTATGGTCACCTAATGTGTTTGGTCAGATCCTAATGATCGACCAAATGGGTCGGGTTCGAGGTATAAGCGATTTATTAGATCGCTTACCCTACGACCCTAGACAACGTGGTAATCAGTAGGCATAGTCCCAAGGGACTATGACCATCGTGATCACAATCACGTTGCGAAGTTCAATCGAACTTCGCATTGACCATTACTGGTCAACGCTGAAAGTCAAACTTGTCAAACAAAGTTTGACTTTCTGACTCGAAAAGCAGTAAAAATAAGGAAAAGAACGAAAGAATACTTACGAAGGGTCCCCGAATGCTAATCTAGATCAATATAGTTCAGGTATGAAACAAGGTTTCAACTTAGAACACAACTAATCAGATTCTAGTGCCTTAAAACAATGAAAGGCATGGGGTATATATAGTTTTCGGTGAACCGTTGAGATCGTTTCATGGAAAACATGCCTTAATCCCATCCGTACATGTGTTGAAATGTCATGGTGTTTAGGTGTTTAAATTCCATCCACACATGTGTTGAAATGTCATGGTGTTTAGGTGTTTAAATTCCATCCACACATGTGTTGAAATGTCATGGTGTTTAGGTGTTTAAATTCCATCCACACATGTGTTGAAATGTCATGGTGTTTAGGTGTTTAAATTCCATCCACACATGTGTTGAAATGTCATGGTGTTTAGGTGTTTAAATTCCATCCACACATGTGTTGACTAAGCATTGTTAGAATGTGTGGTTGTGAATTAAACAACGGCTAATACATCGAATCTGGTCCCGAAAGTGCAAAACTGATCCAAATGACGCGACGCATGGATTTTTTCTTATGCCGAACACTAAAATAAAATGTTTTAGTGCTTACATAAATTTTTGGATGTCCGGATGTATTCAGAACGTAAGTTATGCGCGAAAATGCAAACTTGTGCACTTTTTGACACTTTTAGTCCCTGAATGTCCCAAAAGTTTATTTTAGCACACCAAACCCCTCAAAGCCTATTTCTAAGCTATGTAAAGGATATTTAAGGTGTGTTTAACTTATGGTTATGTTCCGGAATGTTCGTTACAGTTCAAATTGACATACTTTCGCAGTTTGTCATATTTAGTCCCTGTAAGCGAATTAACTTATTTTTGCCATACCAAAGCCTTCAAAACTTATTTCTAAGTTATGTAAAGGTTATTTAAGGTATGTTGAGTATATGTTGATGTTCCAGAGTATTTCTCGCATTAAACTGAGTACGTTTACGTACTAGTTTGCGTATAACTCTCCAGAAAGTGATGTAGAGTTTGGAATTGAACAAAAGTCAAAACATGAAAAATGTAAAACATAACAAAACAAACATTGAGATCAAATAACATTGTTTTATTGATAACAGAACTGTTCATAGTGATTACAAGCACAGTTGTTACAATCCATATTGAGCCTTTCGAGACGATCAATGTGGCTTTTTCATCTTAAAGACTTAAGATGAGACCGATTGGGTTTCCTCTATTCGACATGCATGTAGCGCTCGAAGCGTTCTACCCTTGCATATTGTAGGAAAATTTCCTTCAATTGGGTAATCATGTCGTATGCTCATGATGTTCAAAATCCTTTTGAATCTCGGGAATCATAATTCCTAAAATGAGGCAAGAGGCTTGCGTAGTATCCTCGATATACTTAATCCAATCGTTTTAGGCATCCTCATCTTCCATAAGAGGTTCATCGGGATTAGGATCGTTTTTAGTGATAGGTTACGGACGGTTTGGGTAATATTGTTAGCGGCCATCTACAAAATTTAACAAGGTTCAATTTTAGTATTTTCGATATCATTATATTTTAATCATTAATACCCTTTTATGTCTCATAGACAATTAATAATTAAAATCTAGAATCCAACGTTACATTTAAATATTGGTTAGGTGACCTTTATCCCTCTATTTAAATTAACAAGGTAGTCAACATTTGACAATTGCAACCCTTTGCAACTTCTAGCCATATGGGATCGGTTAAACATCTTTATGTTTAGTTGGCATGTTTAATCCCATCAACACCTTTTGTTCGCCATCCTTCGGTGACCCTAAGTTCATGGTTTCCAAATCAAGTGGTCCAACTTACACACACGTGTGAGTTTATACACATAAGTGGTTTGGTGACCTTTATCCCACAAACATGGTAAACCCACCTCGAATATACAAGTTCCCTCAAATGTGGTTAGGTGACCTTTATCCCACAAAAGAGTTCCCAAGTGTTTCGAGTGTTGTATAAAAGGATGGTGTTTGACTTGTTTTATAAAAGGGATTTTTTGAGTTTTCAAAATTCTAGTTTAGAAAACTTTATGTACCATGCATTTGCATGCATTCAAATCCTTGGTACTTTTGTGAAAACAAATTCTCAAGGTTCTTTTTAATAAAACTCATTTTATTATAAAATCATTAATTTTTAATATAACCTTTTATTAACCATTTTAATGATTTTGTTAAGAACCAATTTTAAACTTGTTGTTGATTATTAGTTTGTTAAGCATGCATATCCAAATATCATCCAAACAATAAAATAAGCAACCACACAAGCACAACACACATATCAATAGGTGCATAACCATAGCCAACTATTTTGACCACACTTGTTAGCCGAAACAAGTGTGTCAAAAGGTCATTCCTAATGGGTGAATATTGACACAAGTAATGTGTCGTTAAACTCCCACTTGATCCCGCATCCAAATGCTTCAAGTCTTCCTTTTGTGTTGTGATTTCTTCACTTTCTTTGAGCTTCCAAATGTCTGTTATATTCAGCTCCAAACTCCTTTGGACTTCAAAAATGTGTTTTGGTTGCCGGGCTAAAATCCCGTTAAGAATTATGAAGTCCTTTAGGCCCGAAATTTAGCCAAGACCAAAACCGCATTTTTGTGTGCATCTTCTTTTACAAAACAAAAAAAAAATTATATCCTAATACATTTTTTCTAGTAAAAACAAAATGCACCTAATCTATTTATTTACATGCCAAATGAAAATAAATAAATTACATAACTTTACAAATGGAAGAACAAAAATAATTATTATTACAACCTTTGAAATAATTAAACACAAATCACAACCACAAATATTCAACATTTTCACATAAGGTCATGGCTAGGTTATGAACACCAATATATATATATATATATATCCAAATATATAAATTTCAAGAAGCAAAATGGTTCCCTTTTTACAACCTACAATATTTCGGTCAAGAATGAAAAACCGAAAAATGTGGGTTTTTGTCCAAACAAAATAATCATCCAAATGAAATAATTTTTCAAGATTCATTTATGCATGTAAGAATATAATCTTGAAAAACAAAGGGATAACCATGATGAAAATTTCGGCCATAGGGTTTTACCCAAACCCGAAACCCGAAATTTTAATCTTATTGAAGCATGCACTCATATAAGCGGCTCTGATACCACTGTTGGGTTTTTAACATGTTTATCAAAGTATTTTATCCATATAAAATAAAAACGCAGCGGAAAATTATTATTTAAAACATGTTACTTACATTATATAAAACCCATTTTATATGTAAAACCCAATCCCGGATCCATATACGAACATGCACGCTATCAAAAACCAAAACACAACCATAGAGTGTTTAGAATACTACCTTCCAAGGAGTAAAGGATATGAAGATGATGATGCTTCTTGAACGGTTGCCTTCAAGTGTAGAAGACCTCAAGCTTGTATACCCCAAGCCTTCCAACTAACACCTTATGTTTAGTTAGGATTTCTACACTTATGAACTCACAATTGAAACCCTTTTAGAAACAACCCTTGGCCAAAATTATAAGAGTGTTTATTAGAGTTCTTGCACTTGAAATTGATCTTGAAAATTCCCTCATGGAACCCTTCCATAACCGAATTTTAGAGAGAATTCTATCAAGTTCTTCTAGTTCATCCCATGAATTTTTATGATAAAAATTCTATATAAAACTTGTGAGAGAATGGCCACCATTCTTGGCCAATGATGGAGCATCTAACACATGCAAATGCATGCATCCCTATTGGACCAAAATGGTTTTGGGAAGATCATCCAATCAAGAGGCTTCTAACTTATGACAATTGCATGTGTCTTGATTGGTGGAAAACCCTTGAGAAGAACAAAAGGGGGGGGGGGGGGCACTTTATTTTTATAAAACAAATTCAATTTCTTTTATAAAATAATTTAAGTCTTGATTAATTTTTTAACTTTTATAAAATTATAACATCTCATGTTATAAGACTTATATAACTTTTATTATGTTATTTAACCCATTAAATAACAAGATAAAATATTCTCTCAAAATAAATTATCCATATAATTTATTAGTTTGTCAAGTGCAATTATTTAGAAAACCAATTTCTAAAAATTCTAAGTGTTAATATTTATTTGTTTGATCATATCATAAATAAATATTGTAAGTGTTTGTCTAGCTTGTATTTGGGTATGACTTGACTTGGATCATAACGTACTAGCCACATCAATTTAATATGTGTCTTGGGCATACAGAGTCCAACAAAAACAATAGAACCGCGGCGAAAACGTCGGGGAGTGGAGCAACAAAATTATTGTTTCACAACCATGGATTCAAAAGTTTTGTTTTATTTAATATTAAATATTAACATTGTCCTAAAATTAAGTTAAAACACAACCACATCGTCTATCATTTGTTATTTAGTCACTAATGCCTCGTCCAGCCCTAAGTGAGTATGCATCCTAGCAATCAACATCATTCGACACCACCTGAAACATATGTAAAAATAAAGTCAGCAAAGAAATGCCGGCGAGCACATAGGTTTTGTGTGAGTGTCAGATTCATGGCTTGTTCATATGTTGAAATAACACGTACAACTTCGTCAATCGATATTGGAAGACCTTGTTTTTGTAAAACATTTGTATGGTAAAATAAATAACCAAGTCCAAACAGATTTGTTATAGTTTATAAAACCTCGATGCCATGAATCTTAACCCAAAACATTTGTATATCGTAACCCAAATCGTAAATCGTTCTCATAAAAAAACTAGTATGGTTTATATCGTTTAGTAAACATCGTTGTGTGACATCGTTTAAAATTGTTCGCCCAAGTGAACTAAATAACTCCACGGAATATAATATGATAAAAACACTTATATATAAGAAGTACCAGCGGCGTATCTACCATGCTTTTATCACATTACACCCGTCCCATTATCTAAACACTAACCAAAACCCAATCGTTCATTCAATTCGTTTAACTTGTTCAAATCGTTCCAATTGTTCAAATCGTTCAATTGTTTCAATCGTTCAAAATCGTTCAAAATCGTTCAATCGTTCAAATCGTTCTCGTTTTAATTGTGAAAACAACTTTTGGTCGTCTCGTGGAATACATTCAAACCTTCGTAACTTGTCCATTGTTCAACTCGTATTAACAAACCACCATAGGGTAAGTTAACAATTAACAGGTTCAGTCGTTATCCACATAACCCCCACACATAACCATGGGTGCAGTCTGATGAGATTTGTCAGATCCTATGGTACCATAACCTAATACTGTTCGGCTTGGCCAAAGCTAATGAAAGTCATTCGTTATGTAAATACGTCGAACAAGTTTGTTCACATTATCGAAATCGTTATTGTTTAATATAAACCATAGTATTCGTTTTCGAAATCATAGTTAAAACATCGAAATCGTTTAACACATATGAATCACCCCAAAACAATCAAAAACAGTAAAATACGGGAACCATGTACTCACAACAAAGTGCAAAGTATCCTCGATCTAATGAACTAGCAAAGCTCGAGTAAACCAAGGAATTCAAGTAGCACCTAATAATCGGATCGCTAGTTAATAAATCGACACCTAAATCGTAAGATCGTGTAGAATGAGGTCTTGTAAACCAAATGAGTATTGGAACTCATGTGATATGGTTTAACAAAGCCTACATCCTAAATCGGAACCTATCCTAAGTGCTTACGACCCGTTACGACCCATTAAGGTAGCTTACGCTACTTTATCGCGTTGTTCGCGTAAAAGCGCGTTCGAGACGCCTAACTAGTCCTATGACAAGTATTATATGCCTAAACATGCTTAAATATGTTGCATAATCAGTTTAAGTGACAAAAGTTAAGTTACATATGCTTAAATACTAATTATGCATGAAAAGGGCATTTTGGTCATTTTCCTAAGGCATATAAACTACCTATCATACAACTAATTAAACTAAGTGACCATAAGGTATAACCTCGGAAGTTTATTCCCTATACAACTATGGTTACGAAACATGCTTGGTCGGATCTTAATGATCGACCAAACGGGTTCGAAAGTCTAAGCGGTTGTTAAGACCGCTTATCTTACGACCCTAAACAAGCACTAGACTAAAAGTGACGAGTTAAACATGTTAAAACATTTAACATGTCTAACTATGTTAGAAAACAGGTTTTGATATCAAAACAAAGTGTTTTGATACCCAAAAATATCTTCGTCTCAAAATACGCATAAACACGTACTTTGACCGAAACTTTGACTCATCACTTCGACTAATCGACGTGGTAATCAGTAGGTATAGTCACAAGGGACTATAACCATCGTGATTACGCTCACGTCGCAAAGTTCAAATGAACTTTGCGTTGACCAATTCGTGGTCAAAGCAGAAAGTCAAACACTGTTTGACTTTCATTCTTGAAATGCATAAAAAGTATGAAAGAAGCTTACAAAAGGTCCAAGCAATGAAGAATTGATCTCAAAATACTGAGGTATGAAGCTTCATGATGTGTGCAAAATGCAACATATAAATTACATAAATTGTGGCATAAAACTAACCCTTTTTTAGTACTAATGTTGGAAAAAGTGTGATTTTGTCTTCCTTTTGTATTTTCAGGATTAAATGAGCTCAAATTAACAAAAGAAGCAAAAAGACAGCAAAACAAGACATGCCCGACCCCACGACAGCATCTTCCCAAGCAAAACAAGAAGACAGAAGACTGAACACGCCCCGTGCTCAGTGAGCACGAGGGCGTGCACAAGTGTCAGTAGAAAAGACAAAGTGGTAGAAGCTTCTATTGCCCACCACGGGGCCGTGCTCAGCGGACACGGGGCCATGGTCAACTATAAGATTCACAGAATCCAGGCAAATCTTCATAGTACAGATATGCTTCTGCACACGGGGTCGTGCTCAGCGGACACGAGGGCGTGGTCAACTAATACAGACAAGCTGCATTAAATGAAGAAAGAGAAGGATGTGGACACGGGGCCGTGCCCGAGCTTCTGTTCAGCCTATAAATAGGAGTGCTTGGCTCAAGCTCAAACCATCCCTTGGCACACCACCTTTCTCACACTTCACCCACCACCCACCACCACCATAACACCATCATCCACCACCATCATCCATTGTCCATCATAGAGTGTGTGAGTCGTCTCGGGATCCAAGATTGATCGTAAGAGTTCTTGACAATCAAGGCCATGTTTGCCTAAGTCTCTTACATCACTTGGTGAAGCCAAGTGTCTAGTGTAATACTTTTTATTTTTAATCTTTTCGCACTTTTTACTTGGTTTTATATTAATGACTTTAATAACTAGTTTCTTATGTTGAAGGTGATTCTTCCTTATCATTTGTCCGTGGTGTCTTGGCATTATTTTACTGTCTATATAAAATAAAAGATTTTCACCATTCATATCTCCACGGTCTATATGGAGGTATGTTGGCTACCTGGTCGGGGGTTAAGGGAACGGTTTGGTAAGAGTCTTGCCGTTGTTCAACGTTTAGAGATCCTGCAAGGGACCTGGGTCAAATTTAGTAGGACCTCCTTCAATACTTAACGGTATTGGATGGCGGGGGTCCAAACTCTTTGATCCCCTCATAAGTTAAACTACTATTAATACTATAACCCAGCTATTTAGGACTGTATCCCTGCTGACTCAGACTACTTAGCCGAGGGTAACGTCACCTTCAAAAGAGGGGCCTACCATAATTTGCATTAATAACTTAATTAATTAATTATCTTTCAATAATCCGACCCTTTAGGATTGTATCCTTGCTGACTCAAACTACTAGGTTGAGGGTAACGTCACCTTCAAAAGAGGGGCCTACTACAATAACTAAGATAATCTCATAAATAAGTGCAAAAGTGCGGAAATAATCAAAGGTTACACTATACACGAGTCGGAACCAAGTGATTCATCTTGTCTATCTGTTTTTTATTTTTATTTTTATTTTCAGCATTTTAGTTAGTTTTTATTTTTCTAGTTTAAAACCTTTTTCCAACTTTTTGATCTGATTAGACGTTGAGGATAAACCGGTACTAAAAGCTCTTGTGTCCTTGGACGACCTCGGTATCTTAACAACACTATACTATGCATATGTGTGTTTAGTGTTAGTAAATATCGTGTTTTATAAATTTAAAACTTGGCTAAAAAAAGTGTAAAAGGGGCTTAAAATATACTTAAACCTACATATACACCTAACGCACATCAAGTTTTTGGCGCCGTTACCGGGTACACAAGGATTTTAAGAAATTTAGGAATCAACGGCCTAATCGTTTTTCTTATTTTTAATTTTTTTTAGGATTTTTCTTAGTTTTTCAGTTTCTGCATAGCTCAGCACGGGCCGTGCCTGGTCGGACATGGGCCGTGCCCAGCGTTAACACTGGCAGTTTTTATTTTTCCGAGTTACAGAGAGCTGAGCACGGGGCCGTGTCGGTGCAACACGGGGCCGTGTCCAACTCCCAGTAACAGGGATCCGGAGAACAATCACTGTAACTCTGACCACGGGCCGTGTTCACTGAGCACGGGGCCGTGGTGAACCTTCTGACCAACATTCTTTTCTGTTTTTATTGCAGGACTTGGAACCTCGGCGCCACATTTGAACTTCCTAGGTAGTGCATGAGCTCCAGTTCTAGTAGAGACATAAAAGAACCTCTAGAAGAACCCGAACGCTTTCTCAGAAAAAGACTTAAAGCTAAAAATTAAGAGAAAGTTTCGGGGGACCCACTTCCAATGGCGGATCAACGTACCCTCATGGATTACCTACGGCCCACCGTAGGTAATCTCGGCGCCGCTATCAATGCACCGAATGTGGAAGCCAATAACTTCGAACTTCGACTGCATTTGATACAAATGCTTCAAAACTCCGCAACCTTTCTGGCTTGCGGACGAGGATCCCCATCTACATATTACTAATTTCTTAGAAATATGTGATACCTTTCGGATCAATGGAGCATCAAATGACGCCATCCGCCTTCGAATGTTTCCATTTTCGCTAAAAGACCGAGCTAAGGCTTGGCTTAACACCCTCCCAGTTGGATCGGTAAACACCTGGGATGAACTACCCCAAAAGTTCCTATATAAGTATTTCCCTCCTGCTAAAACAGCTAAATTAATGACTGAAAGTAACACATATTCACAAGAGGATGGGGAATCCTTATATGAAACTTGGGAAAGGTTCAAGGAGCTACTAAGAAAGTGTCCTCATCAGTGTCTTGCGGTATGGCAACAAGTATCCACTTTCTACAATGGGTTGTTGCCACACACAAGACAAACACCTGATTCTAGCTCCGGGGGACTTCTAGGTAATCGTTGCCCAAATGAAATATACAATCAAATTGAGGAAATTGCTCAAACCGATTTTCAGTGGCACACTCCCCGAGGTAATAAATCTATTGCCCCGGGCGCCCATAAGGTTGATGAAAGCACTTATTTACAAGCCCAAATCGAGGCCCTTTCTTCGAAAATCAAAAGGCTAGAAATGACAAAAACGGCCTCGGTTATGGCTTGTGAAGGGTGTGGTGGACCACATGAAAATTGGAGTTGTATGAAAGAATTAGATAATCAAACAGAAATCGTAAACTACATTTATAATAGACCTAGGCCGTCGGGTCCACCAACGGGTACCTACAACCAAGGATGGCGTAACCATCCTAACCTTGGTTGGAGAGATCCCGGCAATAGTAGTAACCAACAAAACCAACGAACTAACTTTCAACAACCACAAAATTTTTCTCAACAACAAGGTGGAAGAGAAAGGCTTGAAGATACTATATCTCGCCTCATCTCCGAAACCGAAAAGAAAAACTCGGATCGATTTCAGCAATTGGAATCGAATTTTAGAAATCAACAAGCTAACATTCAAAACATTGAAAAACAATTAAATCAAATAGCTCAAAATTTCTCCGAGAGACCACAAGGCGCGTTACCAAGCAATACCGAAACCAACCCAAAGGCACAAGTACATCTCATCACATTGAGAAACCAAACCGTGGGTCCCGAGGATGCCTCATTACCACCAGTTGAAAGAAGTCAACTCAGCCAAAGCCCGACTTCACCCGCGCCCCAACCAGAAAAGGCTTCTCCACCCAATCAAGAGCCCACCAAGACTCCTCCGGTTCCATACCCCGGTCGGTTAAATCGTTAAAAGACCGATGAGCAATTCACAAAGTTCGAAAATTTACTAAAACAATTGCATGTTAATATCCCTTTTATTGAGGTCCTCACCCAAATGCCTAAATATGCAAAATTTATGAGGGATTTCCTCACTCACAAAAGGAAAATTGAATCATTGCAATTAGTTAACTTAGGCGAAGAATGCTCCGCCTTAGTACTCAATAAACTCCCACAAAAGAAAATTGATCCCGGAAGCTTCACGATTCCTTGCTCGATCGGGGAATCCCCCATTCGTAATGCATTAGCCGATCTTGGGGCTAGCATTAACCTCATGCCCACATCGATGTTCAAACGACTCGGCCTAGGAACAACGAGCCCTACAAAGATGAGCATACAACTCGCCGACAGATCCGTCAAATTTCCACAAGGTGTCGCTGAAAATCTATTGGTCAAAGTTGACAATTTCGTTTTCCCGACCGACTTTGTCATCCTAGACATGGAGGAAGACATCGATGTCCCTCTCATCCTCGGGAGGCTATTTCTAGCCACCGCCCAAGCAGTGGTGGATATGAATGATGGAACACTAACATTGAAGTTTGGGGATAAGGAAGTGAAGTTTGAATGTGGAAAGAGAGTAGAGGACGAAGACCCGGTCAACTACATGAAGGTCATAGACTCAAGCTTGGATGACGCTCTCCGACGGTGTAGCATGGGATGCAAAACATCCCACTTGGGTAACATATGACCAGGCTTTGGGTCTAGTCAAGGACCCTTATAAACGTGGCGCATCACGGAGGCATTCCGCGGAACTATCCTTAGTTTAGTTTACACTAGTCTTTATGTTTTCTAGTTAGTTTTAATTTTCAGGAATAAAACACACTTGAGATGGCAAAGGATACAAGGGAAACTTGAACCAGCACCCCATGCAGGAAAACAGAACCATCCGACAAAATTTCTTCATTTACAGTAAGTTCGGCACGGGCCGTGTCCGCCCAACACGGCCCCGTGCTGCACAGTCTGCAGAAATACCCAGTTCAGGTAAACTGGACACGGGCCGTGCTCATCCAACACGCCCCCATGTCCAGACCTCTGTTTCTCTTGATTTAATTTTGATACTGGCACTTGAACACGGGGCGGTGTTCAGCGCCCAGTAACATAAATTTTTTTCTTTTTCATACCTTTTTACACATTCAATCAACCTAAAAATTTATTTTTGGGACACATTGAGGACAATGTTTAATTTAAGTATGGGGGGGATGCTAAAACCTTGAATCTTGCAAGTCCTAAATACAAGCCTTACACAAAACTCTATTGGAACCGCTAATCACCCCAAATTTTTTTCAAAATTTTTTTTCATTTTTTACTTGTCTAGGTTTAATTCGGGAATTTCAAGTTCTAAAAAGGTTATATTTTTACAAATTTACAACCGATAGCGTCGTGATAAAAAGAACCAACATAAGAAAATTATGAAAAGGCATGGCAAACATAGTTAAAATTTGATTATATATACTTGATCACATAAAAACCCATTCCCACAAAAGTGAGTTTTGAGCCTTTATTGAGCATACAAATACATATCTTTAAATTAAATGCTCATTTTCGATTCTTGTGTGAATAGCCGCTTGGTTCTTACGACTCTAGAACTTGCCATGACGATACATTCTCGGTCCTTACCAACTTAAACCCGAGTAAGCAAATGATGGAGGCATTAGGACTAACCCTTTTTATTTCTACACCATTATTTTTCTTTTTTTTTTACCACCTACCCAAAATCCCCCTAGTTAACCCCTTTTAGCCTAAACCTTTTCATTTCATAACCCAAACCAAACACCCTTTCACCCACCAAAACCTTTTTCATTTTTAACCCTTTGTTTTAGTAACTAGCTCGGTTTTTCGTATGAATTTTCAAAAAAAAAAATTAATAATAATAATATGTGTTGAGGATGAAGCAAAAGAAAATAAACAAACAAGTTTATCAAAAATAACTTTGTTTGAATAATAGCTTCATCAAAATAAAAGTTACAAAAATAAAAAGTCTTACGAAAACCGACGCTTGTTACGCTTTTTCGCCCGTTCTACTAACCACTAACCCAACCACCTACCTTTAACCCAAGCCTAACCCTTCACCCAAAAAGCCCTCTTGATATTTACAAAGGTATATAGTTAAAAAGGAGGAGGATTGATTGCTTGGCAAGCCTATGGTAGGAGTAAGTTCCATGCCGCTCTCGAGTGATTCACCAAAATACATCTTCGGCCGAGTGTTGAGTGATCCCCCGTGTGGTATGTGAACTTGTATATAAATGAAATTTTAAAGAGGCATGTTATGCCCTAATAAGTAATTTATCTTATGAAAAGTTTTAAATAAATCATGACGAATAGGATTGTAAATAAATAAAAATAAAACTAAATAAAGAATCTTGGAAATCCCGACACTCTCTGACAAGCCCGAAAACTTTCTCTTCTACCCATTCCATTTGGGTGTGTAAAGCCACATTATAAAGAGTTTTGCTTGAGGACAAGCAAAGATTCAAGTGTGGGGGTATTTGATGTGTGTAAAATGCAACATATAAATTACATCAATTGTGGCATAAAACTAACCCCTTTTTAGTACTAATGTTGGAAAAAGTGTGCTTTTGTCTTCCTTTTGTATTTTCAGGATTAAATGAGCTCAAATTAACAAAAGAAAAAGCAAAAAGACAGCAAAATCAAACATAAATACAAGAAAGGGAACAAACGTGACATGCCCGACCCCACGAAAACATCTTCCCAAGCAAAACAAGAAGACAGAAGACTGAACACGCCCCCTGCTCAGTGAGCACGGGGGCGTGCCCAAGTGTCAGCAGAAAAGAAAAAGTGGTAGAAGCTTCTATTGCCCACCACGGGGCCGTGCTCAGCGGACACGGGGCCGTGGTCAACTATAAGATTCGCAGAATCCAGGAAAATCTTCATAGTATAGATATGCTTCTGCACACGGGGTCGTGCTCAGCGGACACGGGGGCGTGGTCAACTAATACAGACAAGCTGCATTAAATGAAGAAAGAGAAGGATGTGGACATGGGGCCGTGCCCACTGGACACGGGGCCGTGCCCGAGCTTCTGTTCAGCATATAGATAGGAGTGCTTGGCTCAAGCTCAAACCATCCCTTGGCACACCACCTCTCTCACACTTCACCCACCACCCACCACCACGATAACACCATCATCATCCATTGTCCATCATAGAGTGTGTGAGTTGTCTTGGGATCCAAGATTGATCGTAAGAGTTCTTGACAATCAAGGCCATGTTTGCCTAAGTCTCTTACATCACTTGGTGAAGACAAGTGTCTAGTGTAATACTTTTTATTTTTAATCTTTTCGCACTTTTTACTTGGTTTTGTATTAATGACTTTAATAACTAGTTTCTTATGTTGAAGGTGATTCTTCCTTATCGTTTGTCCGTGGTGTCTTGGCATTATTTTACTATCTATATAAAATAAAAGATTTTCACCATTCATATCTCCACGGTCTATATAGAGGTATGTTGGCTACCTGGTCGGGGGTTAAGGAAACGGTTTGGTAAGAGTCTTGCCGTTGTTCAGCATTTAGAGATCCTGCAAGGGACCTGGGTCAAATTTAGTAGGACCTCCTTCAATACTTAACGGTATTGGATGCCGGGGGTCCAAACTCTTTGATCCCCTCATAAGTTAAACTACTATTAATACTATAACCCGGCTATTTAGGACTGTATCCCTGCTGACTCAGACTACTTAGCCGAGGGTAACGCCACCTTCAAAAGAGGGGCCTACCATAATTTGCATTAATAACTTAATTAATTATCTTTCAATAATCCGACCCTTTAGGATTGTATCCATGCTGACTCAAACTACTGGGTTGAGGGTAACGTCACCTTCAAAAGAGGGGCCTACTACAATAACTAAGATAATCTCTTGAATAAGTGCAAAAGTGCGAAAATAATCAAAGGTTACACTATACACGAGTCGGAACCAAGTGATTCATCTTGTCTATCTGTTTTTTATTTTTATTTTCAGCATTTTAGTTAGTTTTTATTTTTCTAGTTTAAAACCTTTTTCCAACGTTTTGATTTGATTAGACGTTGAGGATAAACCGGTACTAAAAGCTCTTGTGTCCTTGGACGACCTCGGTATCTTACCAACACTATACTACGCTCACGATGGGTGCACTTGCCCATATATGTGTTTAGTGTTAGTAAATATCGTGTTTTATAAATTTAAAACTTGGCTAAAAAAAGTGTAAAAGGGCTTAAAATATACTTAAACCTACATATACACCTAACGCACATCACTTCACAAGGGAGAGCTTCAACTTAGAGCAGAAATGAGATCAAGTGTGAAGAATGAATGAAGAACCCATTGCTATTTATAGGAAGATTGGATCATTAAGATCATTCCAAGTGTTAAGAAGGATCAATCTTGACCCTACACTTGTGGGACATGGTATTGAATACAATGGGGATCCAAAACCAGCTCCAGGTATTGAGAATTTTGCATAATTAACCCTGTAAATCAAGCCTGTTGCTGAAACCGAGTTGCTGAATTTTGATCCCTGTCACCTGTCGCGCCAGGTAACACTTGGGCTGGCGCGTGGCGCGGGGGAGCTCAGTTCTAAGTTTCCAGAATTGGCGAAACAGGTCCCTGCATGCTTAAAACTTGATTTTCGACATGTTTACCCCCCGTTAACCCCATTTCAAAGCACCACAATGAAGTTAAAGTATAGGTAACTTAAAATATGCTTGAAAACATCTCGGATGTCGGTTCGTTTGGTCGTACGGTTGTGTTATTCGGTTAATTATGACGAAAACTCGAACGGACGCGAAAACGATCCAAATTTCATGACGAATGGTATTTTTGCATTCCAATCACTAAAATAAATTATTTTAATGATTATAAAAAGTTATGGATGTCTGCATATGTTCAGAACGTAAGATATGCGCGAAAATGCAAACTTATGCACTTTTTGACGCTTTTAGTCCCTGTTTGATCAAAAAGTTTATTTTCGCATACCGAACCCCTCAAAGCCTATTTCTAAGCTTTGTAATGGATATTTAGGGTATGTCTAACTTATTATCAAGTTCCGGAATGTTCGTTACTATACAAATCGGCATACTTTCGCAGTTTGACACAAATAGTCCCGGCGATCGAATAAACTTGTTTTCGACACACCAAACCCTCCAAAACTTATTTCTAAGTTATGTAAAGATTATTTAAGGTACGTTAAGCCTATATCACTATTTCGGAGTGTTTGTCGTGTTAAACTGATTACATTCACGCATCAGTTCGCGTATAACTTTCTAGAATGCGATTTAAAGCTTGCAATCGAACTCGAATCAAATCGTAAAATCATAAAAAACAAATACACACATATTAACACCAAAACACATCGTTTTATTGATAATTTATATTGTTTTATATCGTACGTCGTTTATAGAGCACAGTTGTCACAGTCTCCCCTACTTTAGGAAATTTCGTCCCGAAATTTTCACTAGAGGAAACTTGTGAAAACAATTGTGGATATTTTGCTTTCATTTGGTCCTCACGTTCCCAAGTAAACTCTAGGCTACGTTTGGACTCCCAGTGAACTTTGACTAATCGTATTCGCTTGTTCTTCAATCGCTTGATTTCACGGTCCATTATCTCCACAGGTTTCTCGACAAAGTGCATCGTTTCATCAACTTGAATTTCGTAGAGTGGAATATGAAGATCAGTATCGGCTAAACACTTTCATAAATTGGACACATGGAATGTTGGGTGAATATTCCCAAGTTCAGGAGCTAGCTCAAGTCGATAGGCAACCTTTCCAATTCTTTCAACAATCTTAAATGGTCCAACATATTGTGGTGCAAGTTTTCCTTTCTTTCCAAATCTCACCACTCCCTTCCAAGGGGATACCTTGAGTAGGACATGATCACCGACTTGAAATTCCAAGGGCTTGCGTCGCATATCCGCATAACTATTTTGACGGCTTCTAGCTGTTAGAAGATAATCGCGAATTTTCTTGATTTTATCTGTTGTTTCCAGAATGAGCTCAGGTCCAGTAAGCTGAGTTTCACCGATCTCATTCCAACAGACAGGTGAATGGCATTTTCGACCATATAAAGCTTCAAACTGTGCCATATTGATACTAGCATGATAACTATTCTTGTAAGAGAATTCAATCAACGGCAGATGAGAATCCCAATTACCACCAAAGTATATCACGCATGCACTAAGCATATCCTCCAATGTTTGTATCATCCTCTCAGATTTTCCATCTGTGTAGGGATGATAAGCAGTGCTTAGATTTAGTTGAGTTCCCATAACAGATTTCATGGTCTTCCAATGTGACAACTGGCACAAAACCGGTAATTTCCATACACTTTAATTATTACTTAATGACTGCTATTATGTGCTTAAACGTCAACATTGTCTGATTACATACTATACAAGTGAATTCATACACATTTTATACTACAAAATAATGCTTGGTGCATTAACGAGAGCATTGCATCAAAAATACTAGTAAACTCACCGGTAAGACACATTGTGTCAACAGAACTGCAGAAAGCAGTCAGAAATTAGAACTGAGGCCTAGGTGTAGGTCCAACGTCAAAAATACATAAAAACCCAAGAGTACATACAAGGGTTAACACATAGACGCTCCGAAAGCTAAAATACGCACTAAAAAGCACCCGAAACGCACTTTAAGTGCATAATTATTCTAAATTCAGCTATAACCAGCTTTTAAACAATAAAATATCATACATAATTTACGTTCTATCGTCCAGAATATTTCCCTAAGTGTCGGGAATAGAAAGGGGGCAAAAGGGCACAAGAAAGACACTAAACGGTGCAAATTAACACTTTAACGGAACGATATTTAACCAAACAACCGGACATTACCCGGGTCACCAAATTTTTGCCAAACACATTGTTTATCTAATTCTTGGCCAGTCATGATCCCCGAACACCCTAACACCCACTAAATATCAAATAAATAACATGTGGAAGCTTATACTTGGAAACTAACTATCCATTTCTTCCTAGTTGCAAAATGTTACACTTTACCCCCCCCCCCCTTTATGTTGGACGGTTATGGTGGTCCCACCAAGGACCTTACTTGATCTCATGGATTTCAATTGATCTTGCTTAGATTTTTACTAGATCTTTACTTGTAGAACTAAACAAAATATATAAAGACATTTATTAAAGCATGGTGCATGGATCATAACCTCACTTCACAAGATTTCACTCTCTCACTCTCATCTCTCTCTCCCTCTCACGATTACACATAAACCGCCACCATCACCATCCTTAAACCACCATCTCATCAATTTTACAAGCTTCATTCAAGCTTTGAAGGTGATCCATGGAGGTTGCATCTTGAGGAGCATTCTAAGGAGCTTGTTCTAGTCTTTTCATCATCTCTTCTCATCATCTTTGCACTAGAATTTCTACCCTAGCCTTGTGCTAGTAGTAAGTCCCTTCACACTCTTGTTTCATCTTGTTCATTGTTATGTTGTGCGGTAGGATGTTAATGTTCAAATCACTAAACTAAAACACTAAAAGATGAACATAGAACCTTACATAAATACCACACATAAGAAGTTTGCATAAAGATGTTATCGGGTTGGATTAGGGATGGATAAATCATGCATGTTATTTGATCATTGATTTCGTGGTAAAACCGTTGTTCGGGCACTTGGGGATGCGTTTTTAGAAACATTAAACTAGAAATAAACATGCTGATTGGAATTTCCAGCCAACTTCAACAGGCTGTAACTGGGTCATTTTTAATCGAAAAACTGAATTTCACTCTTCTCATCATCTTTGCACTAGAATTTCTACCCTAGCCTTGTGCTAGTAGTAAGTCCCTTCACACTCTTGTTTCATCTTGTTCATTGTTATGTTGTGCGGTAGGATGTTAATGTTCAAATCACTAAACTAAAACACTAAAAGATGAACATAGAACCTTACATAAATACCACACATAAGAAGTTTGCATAAAGATGTTATCGGGTTGGATTAGGGATGGATAAATCATGCATGTTATTTGATCATTGATTTCGTGGTAAAACCGTTGTTCGGGCACTTGGGGATGCGTTTTTAGAAACATTAAACTAGAAATAAACATGCTGATTGGAATTTCCAGCCAACTTCAACAGGCTGTAACTGGGTCATTTTTAATCGAAAAACTGAATTTCAAGAGTCTAAATTATGTATTTTTGAACAACCGAACAAATGGAACTGGAATCGTAATTTTTCGAGGTCGTTTACTATTTTTGAACAACCGAACAAATGAACTGAAATCTTTCTGCTGAAAAAGTGTGCCGTATTCAGAGTCGTAACCCGAAAGCTGAGTAGAATCAGCTCATGGGATTTTTACTGTAGATGGTCACTGTTGTTGCCGTGATCCTCCAACTGGAATTTCGTCAAACGGACTTACGAGGAATTTTAAACGAATTATTCCATAGACTGTGATCAGAATGTAACAAATCTGATTACAGTTCGGTAAACGATTTTCTATAAATTACTGATAATGAACTGGGCACCGATATTTTTACACAATAATTTTTGGGTCGATTAAGATGTTCCGCAAAAATTTGGGAATTTTTGGAATAAGTTAAGTATTTTATTTAATCGTCCGAAAGCAGTCCAGTTTTTCACATATTGAAACGGAAACGACAAAGATAGTATTTTGCGTATTAAAACGTAAGGGTTGATTGTTGATGATCATGGTTTGATTTCAAAAAGAAAATGATATGCTGCTTAGCATGGACACCTCCGTTTACAAAGGAGACTATGGCGAAATTTTATGAAAATCCTAACACTTAGTAAATACTTTCTAGACAAATGTTTGCTAGTGTGTTCTAAACTATGATTTTCAAATACAAACCTCGCCATAATTTTTGTAACAAAAATACACATACAAGATACATAACTCGGGTGCAAAGTGCAAAATACAAGAAACTTATATGTATTTATTTTTGGAGAAAATAAAATAAGTAAGACACTTAGTTAAAAATATAAATTATTTTTAACAAAAGAAAACATATACATAAAAGACAGTGACTTGTACTTGTACGATACAAGTCTAGTGACTAACGATAATAAAACCCGTTTAGGTCACGACGCTAATTAAGCAAATCCGGTGAAGTTCATGCTCCCCCTTTTCTCTTAACTGTTTTCAGTTTTATAACTTCGGGGGTGAAATACATGTTACTTGATATAATAAACGAGAATTGATACTTGGTATCATAAACGAGAAATAGTGTCACGAATAGGGTACCATAAGCACCATTAATCGTGTACATACTAAGACCGCAGAACAGAAGGTTAGATCTAACGGGTTCAGGGCAGCCCCACTCTTGGTAACCACTAGAGCCGAGTAGTGTTTTTGTGTCTCAGTCGTGAATCGACTACTAGAAAAATGCATATGGTTTGGTGACTTCCTATGTCGTGTCACATGTTAATGGCCTTGCAACCCATTAACTAAACAAGAATACGTTATTTGGTTTATACCACAAGAATACTTTATTTTCACAAGATACTTGTCATGTTTTCATACAAAGTATACAAACGTGTTCAACACAAAACTGCATGAATTCACACCAACATTATGTTGACGTTTTTCCAAAAACTCACATGTATTTCAGGTAACTAGGATGGATGTGCGCGCGGTTTTACTCATGCTCTTGGATGTCGCTTTTGTTTATCTTTGAATAAAGTTGTAAACTTATCAGACAAAATGGTGTCTTGTGATGTAAACACTTAAACCATGTTTTCGGTTATGTAATGTTTGGCATTTTGAAGTTATTTTATGAGCATGTAGTATGTTTACCTTTCGTATGCAATGAGAACCTTTCATGATCACACCTCGTGCTTCCGTCGCAGAAAGGGGTGTGATAGATTGGTATCAGAGCTGCGATTGTAGTGAACCAGGATTCCTTCTCGAGTCTAGTCTACAATCTCTAGGATCCTTTCACGAAAACAATTTTCAAAAATTTTTCATTGCATAAAACGTCCCGCGACATCCACTACCTGAAACTAGTTACAAGAGTCTAGAAAAGACACTACGAGACTTAGGGTGCACTGGAGTAGCACTTGCATGTGATTAAGAATTACTTGCAATTATGTGTGATAATTGATATTTGCATATGCCAGAAGTAGAATGTCACAAGTATACGTGACTTTACCTGAAAGCAATGGCCTATCTGAAGGAAGAAATACGCGGATGAAACGAACTGTGCGGACTGGGCAAGGAGTTACGTAATTATGGATGCATACATAAATATGGAATTCAGTGCACAGAAACCACAGCAAGTCTTGTCACGTATAGATTCCCTCAGTGCAAGCCTACTAAGTACTCTGCTAGAGTAATAATTGTTTGATGTCACTTATGTGGTATATACCTGTGAATATATATACTACTACTGTCTAGTATGACGATATCAAACAAATATCTAACCCTGTTGGGTTGTGTTCTCAGAACATGGCACCCAGAAGAGCTGTGAACGCTCGTGACCAACCTCCTCCTCCCCTACTGCCAAGAACTGCTGAAGAGCTGAACGCTCTACTGGAAGAAAGGATCTCCGCTGCTATCGCCCAGTACGAGGCGAACCGTACTCAAGACAGTGGAGGACCAAGCAATGCTAGTCGTAACGGGCATGGAGATTCGTCTGGAGGAAACGCAGCTCAAGATAACCTTAAGACAATGTACTAAGCATGGAGAAATTTATGAACGGTCTTTGTTTCATTATTTCTTCGATTGCTCACATGTGAATTGGTTGAATCAATTCCAGGCTGCACTTTCAAGCCAATGAACTATGACGGCACAGGAGGTGCAGTAGCGTTTGTACGTTGGACTGAGAAAACTGAAGCCACTATCCGCATGAGCAAGTGTACTGAGGATCAGCAAGTCACCTTTGCTACTGGGTTATTTGTCGATGAAGCTTTGACCTGGTGGAACTTGCAGGTCCAAACCTTGGGTGATGATGCCGCTTATGGCCTGACTTGGGATGAACTAAAGGAAAGAATGAGAGAGAAGTATTGCTCTCGTGCTGAACTCCAAAGGTTGGAGACTGAATTCTGACACTTAACCATGGTAGGTGCAGACATCACTGGGTATACTCGAAGGTTCCATGATTTGTCTAGGGTGATCCCCTATATGGTAACCCCCGAATTCAAGCGCGTTGAACGCTACATTTGGGGACTGGCCCCAGAATTTCGCGGCATGGTAACTTCGGCCAAACCTCAAACAATCACTGAGGCTGTAACTCTGGCTGTCAGCCTTACTGAAGATTGTGTTCGCATGAAGAAGCTATCACTGAACCCAACAGAAGATACCGAGACGCATGCTGAGTCGTCCGGTGACAAGAAAAGGAAACATGCAAACCTGAATCAAGCAACTCGTAACAACAGGGGTTCCAACAAGAAGCGTGACACTAACCCGCCGCAAGGTGCGAAATCTCTTGCAGCCATGAATGACGCTCCTGCCAAGAGGTACCTGGGCACTCGGCCCCTTTGCAACAATTGCAAGCGTCACCACGAAGGGGTTTGTCGCGTTTCAAAATGCGACAAGTGTAGAAAGCTGGGTCACCGCACTGAAGATTGTTGGGGAAAAGGAAGGAACGGAAATGGAAATCGCAACAGTGCTGGTAATGCGAATGGTGGAAATGGAAATGGTGCTGGTAACGGGAATGGTAACGGAAATGGGCGAAACCAAGGATGCTTCAGATGTGGAAGTAAAGATCATTTCATGAAGGATTGCCCAGAGGGAAACAATGCTCAGGCTCGAGCATTTGTGATTGGAGCAAAGAACGCACTTGAGGACCCTAATGTGGTCACCGGTACGTTTCTCATTAACAATCACTTTGCATCCATATTATTTGATACTGGTGCCGATTATAGCTTCATATCTGTGGAATTTAAACGCGTGCTTGGTATAGAATCTAATAGATTAGAAATTCCTTATTCTATAGAGCTAGCCAATGGTAAAGTTGTTGAGTCGGGCGAAGTTGTTAGAGGTTGCACATTGGAACTTGGTGAATTAAGATTTAGCATCGATCTCTTACCTATTCAATTGGGTAGCTTCGATGTAGTGGTCGGAATGGACTGGTTGTCCAAGAACAAAGATGAAGTTATTTGTCATGAGAAAATCATTCACATTCCTTTGGCGAATGATGAAACTCTCATCGTACATGGAGAAAGACGAAATGCGCCTCTTCGAATCATCAGTTGCATGAAGGCACAAAAGTGCTTAAGGAAAGGATGTGTTGCTTTCCTAGCACACGTTGTAGATAAGAAGGCTGTGGAGCCGAAGCTCGAAGATATTCCTGTGGTAAAGGAATTCCCTGATGTTTTTCCTGAAGATCTGCCAGGACTACCTCCGCAACGGCAAGTCGAATTCCGTATAGACTTGGTTCCAGGAGCCGCTCCTGTGGCCAAGGCACCCTATCGGCTTGCACCATCCGAAATGCAAGAATTGTCTACACAACTCCAGGAGTTGTTGGATAAAGGATTCATAAGGCCAAGCTTCTCACCTTGGGGAGCTCCCGTATTGTTCGTGAAGAAAAAGGATGGAACTCTGCGGATGTGTATCGAATACAGGGAACTGAACAAGCTCACGATCAAGAATCGGTATCCGCTACCGAGGATTGATGACTTATTTGATCAACTGCAAGGATCAAGCTACTATTCCAAGATCGACCTTCGATCTGGATACCATCAGCTGAGAATCCAAGATGAAAGCGTGCCAAAGACTGCATTCAGAACACACTATGGGCACTACGAATTTCTTGTGATGCCATTCGGATTGACGAACGCACCAGCGGTCTTTATGGACCTAATGAACCGCGTTTGCAAACCATATCTCGATAAATTTGTGATTGTATTTATCGATGATATCCTGATATACTCGCGAACGAAAGAAGAACATGAACAACACCTCAGGACCATCCTGGAACTACTAAAAAAGGAGAAACTTTATGCAAAGTTCTCAAAATGCGAATTTTGGATTCGCGAAGTACAATTTCTTGGTCACGTTGTGAATGAGAAGGGCATTCATGTAGACCCATCCAAGATTGAAGCAATAAAGAATTGGGAAGCTCCCAAAACACCAACTGAAGTTCGTCAATTCTTGGGTTTAGCGGGCTATTACCGACGTTTCATCGAGAACTTCTCAAAGATAGCTCAACCGCTAACCTCCCTTACTCAGAAAGATAAGAAGTACGACTGGGGTGACAAGCAAGAAGAAGCCTTCCAACTGCTCAAAAACAAACTATGCGATGCACCGATACTATCATTACCCGAAGGCATGGAAGACTTCGTGGTATATTGTGACGCCTCACGACAAGGCTTGGGTTGCGTGCTCATGCAACGCCAGAAAGTCATCGCTTATGCTTCAAGACAATTGAAGGTACATGAAAAGAATTATACCACGCACGACTTGGAACTCGGCGCGGTGGTATTCGCCTTGAAGATTTGGCGACATTATTTATATGGTACTCGATGTACAATCTTCACAGATCACAAAAGCCTACAACACATATTTGATCAGAAGGAATTAAATATGCGTCAACGCCGGTGGGTCGAGTTACTGAACGATTACGACTGTGAGATTAAGTACCATCCTGGAAAAGCAAACGTTGTAGCAGACGCGTTAAGCCGAAAAGAAAGGGTTAAGACCCTAAGGGTTCGAGCATTGGAAATGACGATTCAAACGATCCTCACTGCACGTATTCGTGACGCACAACAAGAAGCTCTCAAGGAAGAAAATCGCAAAGCTGAATACCTCCGGGGTGCATTGAAATATATGGTGCCAAATGAAGAGGGAGCCTTATACTTCGAGAAACGTATCTGGGTTCCACTCTATGGTGGCATACGAGAAGTCATCCTTGATGAAGCACACAAGTCAAGATACTCGATCCATCCAGGATCGGACAAGATGTATCAAGACTTAAAAGAATACTATTGGTGGCCGAGACTCAAGAGTAATGTTGCTGTTTATGTTGGAAAATGCCTAACCTGTGCTAAGGTTAAGGCTGAATATCAGAAACCGTCCGGCCTACTACAACAACCAGAGATTCCCGTGTGGAAGTGGGAACAAATCTCGATGGACTTCATAATGAAATTACCCAAGACCCCAAGAGGGCACGGCATGATATGGGTGATAGTCGATCGGTTAACAAAGTCTGCGCACTTCCTACCGATCCGAGAGAAGGATAGCACTGGAAAGCTTGCCGAGATATACTTGAAAGAAATCGTGGCACGTCATGGGGTGCCAATCTCAATTATTTCAGACAGAGATGGACGCTTTGTCTCAAGAATCTGGCAATCCTTTCAGGAAGCCTTTGGATCTCAGTTAGATCTAAGCACGGCATTCCATCCATAAACAGACGGCCAGAGCGAACGGACTATACAAACGTTAGAAGATATGCTTCATGCATGTGTCATGGACCTGGGTGGCAGCTGGGATACTCATCTACCTTTAGTTGAGTTTTCCTACAATAACAGTTACCATACAAGTATAAAAGCCGCACCGTTCGAAGCTCTGTATGGCCGCAAGTGCCGATCGCCCTTATGTTGGGCAGACGCTGGGGATAAGCGCATGGTTTGTCCTGAACTTGTACAAGAGACAACTGACAAGATTACGCAAATCCGAGAGTGCATTAAGGCGGCTCGGGATCGACAAAAGAGCTACGCTGATTTAGATCGAAAGCCATTAGATTTCAAGGTGGGGGAACAAAGTGTTGTTAAAAGTCTCACCTTGGAAGGGCGTAGTAAGATTTGGAAAGCGTGGAAAGCTGAATCCACGCTACATCGGACCATTCAAGATTTTGCGAAGAATTGGTACCGTGGCATACAAGTTGGAGTTACCGGAAGAACTTAATGGAGTACATGATACGTTTCATGTATCCAACCTCAAGAAGAGTCCAACACAAGAAGACGTGATCATCCCTGTGGATGAAATACATATTGATGACGCCCTCCGATTTGCAGAACAACCCGTTGAGGTTACCGACTGGAAAGTTAACAAGACCAGGAGGAGCACTGTTAAACTTGTCAAAGTACGTTGGAACTCTAAGCACGGACCCGAGTACACATGGGAATGTGAAGACCAGTTCAAAGAAAAGTATCCCCACCTGTTCAAGAAGACTCCTGCGAGGGTTAGCTCAGCCTGAATTTCGGGACGAAATTCTTTTAACGGGGGGAGACTGTGACAATTGGCACAAAACCGGTAATTTCCGTACACTTTAATTATTACTTAATAACTGCTATTATGTGCTTAAATGTCAACATTTTCTGATTACATACTATACAAGTGAATTCATACACGTTTTATACTACAAAATAATGCTTGGTGCATTAACGAGAGCATTGCGTCAAAAATGCTAGTAAACTCACCGGTAAGACACATTGTGTCAACAGAACTGCAGAAAGCAGTCAGACATTAGAACTGAGGCCTAGGTGTAGGTCCAACGTCAAAAATACATAAAAACCCAAGAGTACATACAAGGGTTAACATATAGACGCTCCGAAAGCTAAAATACGCACTAAAAAGCACCCGAAACGCACTTTAAGTGCATAATTATTCTAAATTCAGCTATAACCAGCTTTTAAACAATAAAATATCATACATAATTTACTTTCTATCGTCCAGAATATTTCCCTAAGTGTCGGGAATTGAAAGCGGGTAAAAGGGCACAAGAAAGACACTAAACGGTGCAAATTAACACCTTAACGGAACGGTATTTAACCAAACAACTGGACATTACCCGGGACACCAAATTTTTGCCAAACACATTGTTTATCTAATTCTTGGCCAGTCATGATCCCCGAACACCCTAACACCTACTAAATATCAAATAAATAACATGTGGAAGCTTATACTTGGAAACTAACTATCCATTTCTTCCTAGTTGCAAAATGTTACACTTTACCCCCCCTTTATGTTGGACGGTTATGGTGGTCCCACCAAGGACCTTACTTGATCTCATGGGATTTCAATTGATCTTGCTTAGATTTTTACTAGATCTTTACTTGTAGAACTAAACAAAATATATGAAGACATTTATTAAAGCATGGTGCATGGATCATAACCTCACTTCACAAGATTTCACTCTCTCACTCTCATCTCTCTCTCCCTCTCACGGTTACACATAAACCGCCACCATCACCATCCTTAAACCACCATCTCTTCCATTTTACAAGCTTCATTCAAGCTTTGAAGGTGATCCATGGAGGTTGCATCTTGAGGAGCATTCTAAGGAGCTTGTTCTAGTCTTTTCATCATCTCTTCTCATCATCTTTGCACTAGAATTTCTACCCTAGCCTTGTGCTAGTAGTAAGTCCCTTCACACTCTTGTTTCATCTTGTTCATTGTTATGTTGTGCGGTAGGATGTTAATGTTCAAATCACTAAACTAAAACACTAAAAGATGAACATAGAACCTTACATAAATACCACACATAAGAAGTTTGCATAAAGATGTTATCGGGTTGGATTAGGGATGGATAAATCATGCATGTTATTTGATCATTGATTTCGTGGTAAAACCGTTGTTCGGGCACTTGGGGATGCGTTTTTAGAAACATTAAACTAGAAATAAACATGCTGATTGGAATTTCCAGCCAACTTCAACAGGCTGTAACTGGGTCATTTTTAATCGAAAAACTGAATTTCTAGAGTCTAAATTATGTATTTTTGAACAACCGAACAAATGGAACTGGAATCGTAATTTTTCGAGGTCGTTTACTATTTTTAAAGAATTATTTTAAGACAGCAGCTCAAGCTGAAATCTTTCTGCTGAAAAAGTGTGTCATATTCAGAGTCGTAACCCGAAACCTGAGTAGAATCAGCTCATGGGATTTTTACTGTAGATGGTCAATGTTGTTTCCGTGATCCTCCAACTGGAATTTCGTCAATCGGACTTACGAGGAATTTTAAACGAATTATTCCGTAGACTGTGATCAGAATGTAACAAATCTGATTACAGTTCGGTAAACGATTTTCTATAAATTACTGATAATGAACTGGGCCCCGATATTTTTACACCATAATTTGTGGGTCGATTAAGACGTTCCGAAAAAAATTGGGAATTTTTGGAATAAGTTAAGTATTTTATTTACTCGTCCGAAAACAGTCCAGTTTTTACATATTGAAACGGAAACGACAAAGATAGTATTTTGCGTATTAAAACGTAAGGGTTGATTGTTGATGATCATGGTTTGATTTCAAAAAGAAAATGATATGCTGCTTAGCATGGACACCTCCGTTTACAAAGGAGACTATGGCGAAATTTTCTGAAAATCCTAACACTTAGTAAATACTTTCTAGACAAATGTTTGCTAGTGTGTTCTAAACTATGATTTTCAAATACAAACCTCGCCATAATTTTTGTAACAAAAATACACATACAAGATACATAACTCGGGTGCAAAGTGCAAAATACAAGAAACTTATATGTATTTATTTTTGGAGAAAATAAAATAAGTAAGACACTTAGTTAAAAATATAAATTATTTTTAACAAAAGAAAACATATACATAAAAGACAGTGACTTGTACTTGTACGATACAAGTCTAGTGACTAACGATAATAAAACCCGTTTAGGTCACGACGCTAATTAAGCAAATCCGGTGAAGTTCATGCTCCCCCTTTTCTCTTAACTGTTTTCAGTTTTATAACTTCGGGGGTGAAATACATGTTACTTGATATAATAAACGAGAATTGATACTTGGTATCATAAACGAGAAATAGTGTCACGAATAGGGTACCATAAGCACCATTAATCGTGTACATACTAAGACCGCAGAACAGAAGGTTAGATCTAACGGGTTCAGGGCAGCCCCACTCTTGGTAACCACTAGAGCCGAGTAGTGTTTTTGTGTCTCAGTCGTGAATCGACTACTAGAAAAATGCCTATGGTTTGGTGACTTCCTATGTCGTGTCACATGTTAATGGCCTTGCAACCCATTAACTAAACAAGAATACGTTATTTGGTTTATACCACAAGAATACTTTATTTTCACAAGTTACTTGTCATGTTTTCATACAAAGTATACAAACGTGTTCAACACAAAACTACATGAATTCACACCAACATTATGTTGACGTTTTTCCAAAAACTCACATGTATTTCAGGTAACTAGGATGGATGTGCGCGCGGTTTTACTCATGCTCTTGGATGTCGCTTTTGTTTATCTTTGAATAAAGTTGTAAACTTATCAGACAAAATGGTGTCTTGTGATGTAAACACTTAAACCATGTTTTCGGTTATGTAATGTTTGGCATTTTGAAGTTATTTTATGAGCATGTAGTATGTTTACCTTTCGTATGCAATGAGAACCTTTCATGATCACACCTCGTGCTTCCGCCGCAGAAAGGGGTGTGACATCCAAAAGTGAGATGAAATCGAGCATCCTTTTGACTTGAGTAACATTCACATGGACATGTTGACTTGTATGGAATCTAAATACCTACTATATGTAAAGTTGTTTTTGTGTGAACCATTATGATACACATGTTGATAGGCGTCAAAGTGAATTAGAAATATTTGTACTTGTCATGAGAAAAATGGTTTCACTCATGGGGTAGTAGACCCAACTGCTATGTGTTGCTGTGTATACAAACTGGGTACTTAATCCATGTTATATGGTAAATTTGGTGACAAATATAGTTTGCGTGAAATACGTGATTTAGTCGTTATGAAGTGCTCTGATACCAAACTGTCACACAACACAAAATGCTCAGGTATATGTTGCTGTGTTGCTGTATCACGTATACCATAGACCAAATTTACCTGATTTTGAACTTATCTTTTTTGTTTGGGCACCTTCTAGCTTCACATCTTCTTGGTTAGTTTACTATTTCCTTATGATGTGAGTTTTCTTTTGCTAGATAAGATAGTGTTGTTGCATGATGGTTAATGTTTAGAGCATAGCTGCTTAGAGAGTTTTGATGAACATTGGTGATAACCGAATAGGTAGGATTAATCTTGAATGTTGAAATATGTTGTTTATGTCGTAATGATCAGATGGAGATTTAGGGTGCATGAGCATTAGAGGTTGGTGGGTTAATCTTTGGGTCATTTGAATGGTTAGATTAAATGTTAACCTAGATCAACGATTTCATGATGATTGATATGTTTATGTGGATTGGAGAACAGTTATAGATAATGATGATTCTGTAAGTTTTAATGATAAATTGTTTTTTACAATCCGGATGTGCTTGTGATGTGTATTGAAGTTGATTAGAATAATTATGTGTGATAGACAATGCCATGATTAGGGTTTGCAGAAGATCATCGACGGCTGTTAAGGATCAACGACGAAAAACCCTTGACGAAGGATGATTCTTCGCCGAGAAATGGTTCTTCGTCGTCTTATCTAGACGAAGGTTGATCCTTCGTCAGGAAAGGTTCTTCTTCGGGCTTTGGCGAATCATCAGGGTTCTTCATCACCCTCATACATGACGAAGAATGAACCTTCGCCAGTAGAGTTCTTCGTGAGAATGTTGAGAATAAACAAACAGTTTAACGTTCAAATATGTAATGATGAATGATTGTGTTCTAAAACTCTATTAGTTTCATGTTAATAATAATATGGATTAGGAATTAGGACCTCGACTTAACTCGTGTGAATAACCAATTAATTTTTTAAACGTTATTATATGTCATGTGGAACTTCGCCGTGTAGGCAATGATCTGAATAGTGAACGAGTTATGTTGTTTATGTTATTTGACAGTTGTGTTTGTTGCATGATAATAGTGCTAACTAGAAATGAGGGTTTTGACTTGACTAGTATGAGTAGCCAATTCATATGTTGTATGTGATTATGAGATTTGCACATGGGATGTGGACTTGTATGAGAACTGAGTGATCGTTGCCTGTTATACCATGAACTTTGTGCTGTATGCAATCTATGTGAAATACGTGACTTGGTCGATTATGAAACTGATCTTGATTGGTAACCACGGTAGGGTTGGTTGATTAACTGGAACGGGTAACTTGATAAATACCGAGCAAATCTAAGGTGAGTTCACTGCTCTTTTTCCAAGCATGCGTCCTGGGGAGGGACATCTGGTAAACGTTCTGGGGAGGAATGTCGGGTTATTGGGTTTGACTGGAATGTTAAACTTGGGATCTTGGTTAATACACTCATATCTATCATTTAAGTCCCTTCTACTGATTTGTTATCGGGGAGGCAACGAGGTATTAGTTGATAGCGCTATTTAGGTTTGGCACCCTCACACCGTACCGGGGAGGACGGGCGTGAACTAATGACCCCAGTCTTGACCATTGCTTTGATAGAGGCATTGGGGATATGGCAAATAATCTGGAACCATCGGCGTTAATCGAGTTATTAATATCATCAAATCTCTGAAATGTTTTAAACTGATATCTGGTAACTAAACGTGATAACAAACTTTGAACTCACCAGCGTTGTTTGATACACTTTTCTGCATTATTGCAGGTCTGTAGGTTTAAATCATTGGAACTTGCTGTCTGGGGTGCTGGAGTGGTCATGGGTCGAGATACATGGAAATCACGAGACACATCTAATGGCTTACATACTCATGGATTATGGAATATATAACGAATGATTTATGCTTCCACTGAACATGTCATGTTTAATAAATATTTTGTAACACTTTATTTTAATGAATGCAAGTTTTTATTTGAAATGATATTATGAGTTCAATATGATTGGTGGCTGGATCCTGGTACGTCACACGCCTCGATCAGATATGATATCCAAAGGAACACCATGTCGAGATACAATCTCATCAACATAAATCTTGGCAAGTTTATAAGAAGATAGATCCTTGTGAATCGGTATAAAATGAGCTGACTTCCTTAATCGATCGATAATAACCCAAATAGCATCGTGACCTCTAGATGTGCGTGGTAACTTAGTGATAAAATCCATAGCAATGTTCTCCCACTTCCATACCGGTATCTCTGGTTGTACAAGCAAACCAGGTGATCTTTGATGTTCAGCCTTGACTTTGAGACAAGTTAGACATTTCGCTACAAACAAGGCAACATGCTTTTTCATACCAGGCCACCAATACTGAGTACGAAGATCCTTGTACATTTTGTCAGCACCAGGATGGATAGAATATCGAGACTTGTGAGATTCATCCATCACAAAAGTGCGAAGATCGTCTTGTTTCGGAATCCACAAACGATTCTTGAAATAGAATAACCCATCGTCTTTCGTTTTGAGTTTGAGCTCAAGTCGATGTGGTAATTCCTTACCCATCAGGTTTTGTGTAACACAAGTACATTGAGCTTGAGAGATACAAGTTTAAATATCAGATAAAGTGTGAACAAAATTAAGCTTGACTCGTTCCTTTTGACTTAGCGCATCGGCTATGACATTCGCCTTACCAGGATGGTAGCGAATTTCGCAATCGTAATCGTTCAAGAGTTCAACCCAACGTCGTTGTCTCATGTTCAGCTCCTTTTGATTGAAGATGGGTTGGGGACTTTTATGGTCTGTGAAAACCACACATTTCGTGCCATAGAGGTAGTGTCTCCAGATTTTGAGTGCAAAAACAATAGCACCCAACTCAAGATCATGAGTGGTGTAGTTCTTCTCGTAAATTTTCAATTGTCTCGACGCATATGCTATAACTTTACCTCGTTGCATAAGAACACAACCAAGGCCTAGATTTGACGTGTCACAATAGACAACAAAATCATCGTCTCCATCGGGCAAAGATAAAACATGAGCATCACAGAGTTTTCGTTTCAGCGTTTGGAACACTTCTTCTTGTTTGGGTCCCCACTCAAAAGGATTATTCTTCTAAGTCAAAGCAGTGAGAGGAAGCGCGATTTTCGAGAAGTTCAAAATAAATCGACGATAATAACCAGCCAGACCAAGAAAAGAACGAACTTCTGTAGGTGTAGTAGGTGTGTTCCAATCCTTAATAACAACTATTTTGGAACGATCCACATGAATACCCTGCTCGTTAACAATATGACCCAAAAATTAAACTTCCTTAAGCCAGAATTCACACTTGGAGAATTTAGCAAAAAGTTGTTCCTTCTTCAGAAGTTCCATTGTCATACGAAGGTGTTGTTCGTGATCGGCTCGAGATTTCAAATAAATGAGAATGTCGTCAATGAACACAATGATGAACTTGTCTAAATAAGGTTTACAAACCCTATTCATTAGGTCCATGAAGATAGCTGGGGCATTCGTCAAACCAAAAGGCATGACAGTGAACTCCTAATGCCCATATCGTGTGCGGAAAGCAGTTTTGGGAATATCTTCTTCGAGTACACGAAGCTAATGATACCCAGAACGCAGATCGATCTTAGAAAAACATGTAGCACCTTGCAGCTGATCAAAGAGATCATCTATTCATGGTAGGGGATATCAGTTCTTGATGATAAGCTTGTTAAGCTCACGATAATCCATACAGCTGGTGCGATGTTGAAAATACGTTCGTGAATATACGAAGAATTATGATAACTTTGAAGTTTTTTAACATTTTTTTCTTTTTCAGCCAATTCTTGTTTAAGTTTAGCAACTTCATCAATACATTTATTTAACGCTCGTTGCTTTCCTTCATTATCTGGTGTGATGTTAAAAATACGTACGGATGGTAAGCTTGTTAAGCTCATGATAATCGATACACATTCGAAAAGACCCATCTTTCTTTTTCACAAATAGGACAGGAGTGCCCCAAGGTGAATAACTCGGTATGATGAATCCTTTATCAGATAACTCTTGAAGCTATTTCGATAATTCTTGCATCTCAGATGGTGCAAGACGATAAGGTGCCTTAGCAATCGGGTTAGCATTAGGTACAAGATCAATATGAAATTTGACTTGACGAACTGGAGGCAAGCCAGGCAGTTCATCAGCAAATACCTCTTGATAATCTTGAACAATCGGAATATCTTGAATACACTTGCTCTTGCCTTTCTCTTCGGTGACATGTGCTAGATATGCCACATATCCTTTTCGTAAATAACTTTGGGCTTTCATACACCACAAGAGTTTCAATCCACCAGATGGTTTCTTGCCACGAACCTCTAGAACTTCACCAGATGAAAGAGGAATACGAACGATCTTATCAAAACAAACCACCTCAGCATGATACTTAGTTAACCAATCCATTCCTACTATAATGTCAAAACTCCCAAGTTGCATTGGTATGAGGACAATAGGAAAAAGATGGTTGTCGAGGTTCAATTGACAGTCGCGAATAACATAATCGAGTAGAAGAGGTTTACCAGTAGCAATTTTAACAGATAAGTGTTTCCTCAGTTTAGTTCTAGGTATCGCAAGCAATGGCTCAAATGATAATGAAACAAAACTTCTATCGGCACCAGAATCGAAAAGAACAGATGCAGGTTGATGGTTAACAAGGAATGCACCATTAACAACCTCGTTGTCAGCCCTCGCCTCATTTGCATTCAAGTTATACGCTCGTCCACGAGCGGGATTGGCATTTACATTCGCATTTGCAAGCCTCAGACAATTGTTGCGGAAATAACCCATTTCACCGCAGTTGTAACATGAACCAGGTGGGAATCTAGCAACATTTCCCTGAATTGGAGCTTAATTCTGAGCAGCTTGGTTCTGACCCAATCGACAAATGTTGGCTGTGTGCCCAAGTTTACCACAAGTAGTACACTGTTTGCAAGCCTGTTGGGTCGCATGATGACCATTGCACCGATTGCAATGAGGTGTAGTACCAGCATATGCTTTCTTGGTAGGAGGTTGTGCTGGTGGGTTCTGAGCGTTCTGATTTGTGACAGCAAAATTTTAGGAAGCCTTTCGCTTCCTCGACCTCCTAGAAGACTCGCTTTTCTTACCCTTGCCTTTACCCTTGTCTTGTGCAGCATCAGCTGACTGCTTTTTATCACCCTTGCGGGTCAGTTTACCTTTTCTGATATGAGACTCAGTCAGAGTTGCAGCCAGTTCAATTGCTTGACGTACTGTGGTAGGATTACTACCAGTTACAATGTCTTGCACAGAATCGGGTAAACCATCGATATACCTCTTAATAGCTTTCTCCAACGGGGTAACCATAGTAGGACACAACAAACTGAGCTCCTCATAACGATCCGTATACGCACGGTGTTCTCCCCCATCTTGTTTCAAATCGTCAAATTCTCGTTCCAAAGCCATAATCTCATGACGGGGACATAACTCTTTCATCATGAGAGCTCGAAGCTCTTCCCACGTTTGTGCCATCGCCACATCGGCACCCCTATCACGCATCACACCGTTCCACCATGTTAGAGCACGCTTCTCAAAAACACTTGACGCAAACTCAACCTTACGCTCATTTGGACATTGTACATGTCTGAAGGTGCTTTCCAAACTCTCAAACCATAGTAGGAGCGCAGTTGCTCCTTGAGACCCTGAAAACGTCAATGGTTTAGCCGAATTGAAATTCTTGAAACTACACTGAGCATTATTTTTATTGTTGTTCGGTTGATTAATCTGAGTTACTAGGTTCGGAAGCACAGCTGCGATTTGCTGAGCGACAAGGGTTGCGATTGCAGCATCCTGTTCGGGATCACGTCTAGGTGGCATATTCTAAAAAGAACAAGGAAACATGAGAAACGAGTGAGATTTGACAATTGGATAAACAAAAGAGGTATTGAAAAAATTGACAAAACATAAGGAAGGTGATCATTTGTTCATTACCTCGAACAAACAAACGATACACAGGGACTAATCAAAGTAAATGGGTTAATATAATGTATCGCGAAGACATGCTTTAGCCTATAAGTGGACACTCATCCCAAGAGTTCCCAGGTAAGAGTGACTGGTCCAATTATGTGGATTTGTATGAACACTCAAGCCTTAGAAAGAAAACTCAGGATACAGGCACCCACCCTTCCAGATTGCACGTGTTCACATTATCTAGACCCAAACTTTGACGAGATTTTGAAAATTTAGAGGGTTCAAAACCTTATAACAAATCATCCAAGAATAGATGATTGATTTTCAAATCGGATTTGTTATTGTGTTCTCGTTGTGGTTATCACCTAAAGATAGGTGACGATATTGTTTTAAAATCTAAACACAAGTAAACTTGCGTTAGGGTCCTAGAAAGGTTATAGTCTAGGTCGAAGCATTACTAATAACCTAATTCCCTATAACCATTGGCTCTGATACCAACTCTTCTGTCACACCCCGACCACGTTAAAAAAACGGAACCGCGACGGAAACGTCGGGGAGTGGAGCAACAGAATTATTGTTTCACAACCATGTATTCAAAAGTTTTGTTTTGTTTAATATTAAACATTAACATTGTCTTGAAATTAAGTTAAAACACAACCACATCATCTATCATTTGTTATTTAGTCACTAAGGCCTCGTCCAGTCCTAAGTGAGTATGCATCCTAGCAATCAACATCATTCGACACCACCTGAAATATATGTAAAAATAAAGCCAGCAAAGAAATGCCGGTGAGCACATAGGTTTTGTGTGAGTGTCAGATTCATGGCTTGTTCATATGCTGAAATAACTCGTACAACTTCGTTAATCGATATTGGAAGACCTTGTTTTTGTAAAACATTTGTATGGTAAAATAAATAACCAAGTTAGAACAGATTTGTTATAGTTTATAAAACCTCGATGCCATGAATCTTAACCCAAAACATTTGTATATCGTAACCCAAATCGTAAATCGTTCTCGTAAAAAAAACTCATATTGTTTATATCGTTTAGTAAACATCGTTGTGTGACATCGTTTAAAATCGTTCGCCCAAGTGGACTAAATAACGCCGCAGAATATAATATGATAAAAACACTTATATATAAGAAGTACCAGCGGCATATCTACCATACTTTTATCACATTACACCCGTCCCGTTATCTAAACATTAACCAAAAGCCAATCGTTCGTTCAATTCGTTTAACTTGTTCAAATCGTTCCAATTGCTCAAATCGTTCAATTGTTTCAATCGTTCAAAATCGTTCAAATCATTCCTGTTTTAATTGTGAAAACTACTTTTGCTCGTCTCGTGGAATACATTCAAACCTTCATAACTCGTCCATCGTTCAACTCGTATTAACAAACCACCATAGGGTAAGTTAACAATTAACAGGTTCAGTCGTTATCCACATAACCCCCACACATAACCATTGGTGCAGTCCGATAACGGGATTTGTCAGATCCTATGGTACCATAACCTAATACTGGTCTGCTTGGCCAAAGCTAATGAATGTCATTCGTTATGTAAATACGTCCAACAAGTTCGTTCACATTATCGAAATCGTTATTGTTTAATATAAACCATAGTATTCGATTTTGAAATCATCGTTAAAACATCGAAATCGTTTAACACATATGAATCACCCCAAAACAATCGAAAACAGTAAAATAGGGGAACTATGTACTCACATCGAAGTGCAAAGTATCCTCGATCTAATGAACTAGCAAAGCTCGAGTAAACCAAGGAATTCAAGTAGCACCTAATAATCTGATCGCTAGTTAATAAATTGACACCTAAATCGGAAGATCGAGTAGAATGAGGTCTTGTAAACCAAATGAGTATTGGAACTCATGTGATATGGTTTAACAAAGCCTACATCCTAAATCAGAACCTATCCAAAGTGCTTATGACCCGTTACGACCCATTAAGGTAGCTTACGCTACTTTAACGCGTCGTTCGCGCAAAAGCGCGTTTGAGACGCCTAACTAGTCCTATGACAAGTATTATATGCCTAAATGTGTTTAAATATGTTGCATAATCAGTTTAAGTGACAAAAGTTAAGTTACATATGCTTAAATACCAATTATACATGAAAAGGGCATTTTTGTCATTTTCCTAAGGCATATAAACTACCTATCATACAACTAATTAAACTAAGTGACCAAAAGGTATAACCTCGGAAGGTTATTCCCTATACTGTCACACCCCCGAAATCCACACGCGGAGTATCACCGCTTGGAGGCGTGACTGACCAGGATCAAACCACTAATCATATTGAACAAGTAAGTAATTAAATGTAAAAGTTCTCCCAACACAGTTAATGTCCAATTCAAACATAGTTTTAGTTATGAGCGGAAGCATAATGTTCAAAACCAAATCAAAAGTTTAATTATCCAAATGTTTAACATGGCACACAGCTGTCCATGTCCCACAACGACTATTCCTTGTGCAAGCTCCAGCTAATTACCTATAGACCTGCAAAGCATGTAGTAACGAGTCAACAACAAGTTGAGTGAGTTCACGTTTGGTTGTCCAGTTTATAGTTGTTCCGAAAACACAGTTTGCTCTTTACCAGCTATCCAGCCGTGGGGGTTACCCCATAGTTCGAAAAACGTTTATTAGTTACCCGTTCTTACGTTGGCTATTCCAGCCCGGCTCTATGCCCGTGGGGGCTACCCCATGTTTAATTCACCAGACTCGTTACCATATCGACTACTAACGTTCGTCATGTTTAAGTGCCCTAACGTCTGTGTCTATCATCACTGACGTGCCATAGTCCATTAGTCCACGCCCGTCCTCTGCGACACGGTGTGAGGTTTGTTAAACCTAATAGCGCTATTTAACTAATGACCCGTTCGCCATTGGCCTCGGCGATTAAGTCGATATAAAAGGAGGGACTTCGTTGATAGAGTTCTAGTCTAGTATAGTTAAATCCGTCTCATACTGGACGAGGAATCTATGTTCCTGATTACGTCTCAACAGGACGAGGAATCTATGTTCCTGATTACGTCTCAACAGGACGAGGAATCCCTATTCCTTAACCCATTCCCAACCCCTGGGAATCCCATGCTTTGTAACGAAGTGTGAACTCACCTTGGTTTGCTCGGCAGATTACACAGAAAGGTCAAGTCTAAAGGCTAGTGGTCAACCACGTCCTATCATGGTTATTATACAAGTCAGGTTTTGGTTTCAAGTATCGTACATATGTTTACACATAAGCTAACAGTTACGAACACGTATTGATCATGGCCACCACGTAAACACTTAAACAGTCAAGAACATAGCATTGTCATACTTGTACAGTTTATGATGTATTGGGTCGAACCATTTGTGAAATTCACTAACATAATCCAATTAATCACTTCGGCCCAACATGTCGTGCGGTCGGCACAGCCTTGTGCGACCCACATCATGTTGTGCGACTCAGATAAATACCCGGCCCAACAATAAATCCCAACATGTACACGGTCCAACAAACAATTCATCCATACAATCAACTTGTGCGATTTATGCTATTCATATAATCTTGTGCGAATGGTTTCATTTGTGCGATTTGTCTTTTATAACTTTTATAATCAAAACTCTTGTTCACTGCCAACCGACCCACATGATCACATAAATTGCTAATCATTACTATCCACCACAAACTCACATGTAAATCCTCAGATCACTATCATATGCATGAAATCATTATAAACCCCTTAGCCATCTATGATGTCACGTGCAACACTTATTAATTTATGATATCACCCTAATCGAGGTTCATCAAGACCATTATTTATCGCACAAAAATTCACATAATACCAATCAAAGCAAGTCATCGGTTATCAATTCATAGTGAAAGCCTATTCCCTATTCACGAGAACACTAGCAGCATCATGTCAAACGTTAATATTCCTGCAAGTCATTAACTAGTGGCACCCATATTAAACCATCACATGTCTACTGTCATAATCACATGTCTACTGACAAAAGTAACCACACTAATCATGTACCATCTTATTATATGCACTATCTTATTACCATTGGTCCCATAGTAAACATTCAAAGTATTATCCATTCATTCAATATTAAAAAGGGTTCACATATTCATCGATTATGCAGTTAGCTACCTATCATCATTCCATTAACACCACAATATTTAATATCCAGTATGTTCTCTAAAACAAAACAGCCATATATGATTAAAATCATAAAACACTCATACACAACCTAAATTATATCATATAGGTATTCGATAATCAGGTTTATTCAACATCATACAATTAGTCGGACATGTTCACGAGCACCCATTCACAATTGTTCCCTTGGATTAAACCTAATCGATTTCATCAGAGTTCCCTACTAACATACAACCCTACTTATCAAAAAGCGAGCACATGCTTCAAGTATCAATCATCAATCAATGTCATGTGTCACAACCTACTAAATATTTTCACAAGTTACTAACCAGATTGGATGATGAAAGGAAGAGGGCTTCGAGTGACAGGAGGCAGCCGTCGGTTTGCAATAGGAGAGGAGGGAAGTTTAGGTTTTTGTGGTTATGACGAATACTATCTTAATGAGAGGGGGGTTTCACAAACCAAGGGTATATTCGCTGGATGTGAGCCGAGCCCAGTTCTCGGGTTTCGTTTGGGCCGAGGGCTAGCCCAAGATAATTGAAAGAGTGTTGTGCGACACGGGGGTGTATTGTGCAATCGGTTATACATTGTGCGGTCCACATATGTTACACGCATAAATACATAACACACTAAAATCTCATAACACTTCTCACATAATAAAACATAACATTTAACATAAGATACCATTTAATCAATGAATCATATAATCACGTAGCATTCAAACAAGTTACACTAAGTACAAAGATAGGTTCGAGATACGAGTTGTCACATTATCCCGAAGTTGAAAGAAATTTCGTCCCGAAATTTAGCACGTACTCACTGAGGAAGCTAGTTAAGTTGCATGGTTTTTCCTGGTTTTCCTGGGGTGTCACATCCTCCCCCCGTTGATCTGGAATTTCGTCTCGAAATTCCGTAGCTTCAGCCTCAATAGTGGTTGTACCGTGTGCGAATAGCTGGGGATACTTTTGTTTCATCTGATCTTCGCGTTCCCAGGTGAACTCTGGGCCGCGACGTGAGTTCCAACGAACTCGAACGAGAGGTATTCTAGTACACTTGAGGACCTTAACATCCCGGTCCATGATTTCAACAGGTTCCTCGACGAATCGTAACTGCTCGTTGATCGTGAGCTCCTTCAAAGGAACTATGTGGGTCTCATCTGACAGACACTTCTTCAGATTTGACACATGGAAAACGTCGTGAACTGCACTGAGTTCTGTTGGTAAGTTCAGTCTGTAGGCCACCTTGCCTATTTTCTCAATGACTTCGAAAGGTCCAACGTATCGTGGGTTAAGTTTGTCCCGTTTACCAAAACGAACCACACCCTTCCAGGGTGAAACCTTGAGTAGTACACGCTCCCCAACGTGGAGCTCTAGTGGTTTTCTGCCCTTATCGGCGTAGACTTTCTGACAGTCATGAGCTGCCGCCATTCGTTGTCGTATCTGAGCAATTCGTTCTGTTGTGTCTACCACAAGTTCTGGACCAGTGATCTGCCTATCCCCCACCTCTGTCCAACAAAGAGGTGGCCGGCATTTACGCCCGTATAATGCCTCAAACGGAGCAGCTTTAATGCTGGTGTGGTAGCTGTTATTGTATGAAAATTCCACAAGTGGCAGATGCTTTTCCCAGCCGTTGCCAAAGTCAATTACACATGCCCTAAGCATGTCTTCGAGGGTCTGGATGGTACGTTCCGACTGCCCATCCGTTTGCGGGTGATAGGATGTGCTCATATCTAATCTTAAGCCAAAAGACTTGTGCATTGCTTGCCACAGTTCTGATGTAAAACGTGCATCTCGATCCGAGATAATAGAGGTGGGCACCCCGTGCCTCGAGACAACTTCCTTAAGATATACGTCTGCTAGGGTGGAGAACTTATCCGTTTCCTTGATAGCCAGGAAGTGAGCAGACTTTGTGAGTCGATCCACAATCACCCAAATAGTATCATTATCACGTTGAGATCTAGGCAGGCCAGTAACAAAATCCATGGAAATTTGCTCCCATTTCCATTGTGGTATCTCTGGTTGTTGAAGTGGGCCTGAAGGTTTCTGATATTCCGCCTTGACTCTCGCACAAGTCAAGCACTTGCTAACGTAAGTTGCTATGTGTGCCTTCATGCTAGGCCACCAATATGTGGTTTTGATGTCGTGGTACATTTTGTCCGAACCAGGGTGCACTGAGTAGCGAGACTTGTGTGCCTCATCCATCATAAGCTCTCGTAGGTTGCCATAAAGTGGGACCCAAATGCGTCCTGTTACGTAGTAAGCACCGTCTTCCTTCTGTTCTAAGCGTTGCCTTGAGCCGCGTAGGGCTTCAGCCCTGACGTTTTCTGGTTTCAATGCTTCTACCTGAGCATTTCGTATTTGAGAAGGAAGGCTAGACTGTATAGTAAGTTTTAAAGCTCGTACGCGCTTAGGCGTAGTGTCCTTTCGACTGAGGGCGTCGGCCACAACATTGGCTTTGCCCGGGTGGTACCTGATCGAGCACTCGTAGTCATTCAACAGTTCGACCCATCGTCGTTGTCTCATATTGAGTTCCTTCTGTTTAAAGATATGCTCGAGGCTCCTGTGATCAGTGTAGATAACGCATTTGGTACAATACAGGTAGTGTCTCCATATCTTAAGTGCAAAAACAACCGCTCCCAGCTCTAAATCGTGTGTAGTGTAGTTCTTTTCATGCACTTTGGGTTGACGTGAGGCGTAGGCTATAACTTTATCCCTCTGCATCAATACGCAACCAAGACCCTGAATGGATGCGTCACAGTAAACCACGAAGTCATCTGTGCCCTCTGGCAATGAAAGGATAGGTGCACTACAAAGTCTATCCTTTAAGTGCTGAAACGCTAACTCCTGTGCGTTTCCCCAACGATAAACAACGCCCTTCTGCGTTAGTGAAGTAAGAGGCTGAGCAATCTTGGAAAAAAAATCCTTGATAAATCTCCTGTAGTAACCTGCCAATCCCAAGAATTGGCGAATTTCCGTTGGCGTACGAGGTGCAGGCCAGCTCTTGATTGACTCTACCTTGGATGGATCAACGTGAATCCCATCCTTGTTCACTACATGGCCTAAGAAATGGACTTCACGAAGCCAGAAGTCACATTTTGAAAACTTGGCGTACAGCTGTTCCTTTCGAAGGAGTTCCAAAATAAGTCGTAAATGTTGCTCGTGTTCCTCCTGACTCTTCGAATAGATCAGGATATCGTCGATGAAAACTATAACGAACTTGTCCAAGTAAGGCTTGCACACTCGATTCATCAAGTCCATGAAGACCGCAGGTGCGTTTGCCAGCCCAAAAGGCATGACCAAAAACTCATAATGTCCATAACAGGTTCTAAAAGCTGTTTTGGAGACGTCCTCTTCTCGGACTCTCAGCTGGTGATATCCTGATCTCAAATCAATCTTTCAATAGTAGCTCGACCCTTGCAGCTGGTCGAACAAGTCGTCATTGCGTGGAAGAGGATAGCGATTCTCCACCGTCACCATGTTAAGTTCTCGATAGTCGATACACATACGGAAGGCACCGTCCTTCTTTTTCACAAATAGCACTGGAGCTCCCCAGGGCGAAGAGCTAGGACGAATAAAACCCTTATCTAAGAGTTCTTGTAGCTGTGTAGATAGCTCTTTCAACTCTAAAGGAGCTAAGCGATACGGTGTACGAGCTATGGGCGCCGCTCCAGGAGCTAGCTCGACCTGAAATTCGACCTGGCGATGAGGTGGGAGGCCAGGAAATTCCTCAGGGAATACCTCAGGATAATCACGTACAATCGGAAAGTCTTCTATCTTTTTCTCTTTCTTCATGGTGTCAGTAACAAGAGCCAAAATGGCAGTGTGGCCCTTTCTCCAACATTTCTGGGCCTTAAGGAAAGAGATGATGCTCACCACAACACCACTCTTGTCGCCACGAATCGTAAGAGGTTCATCACCTGTACGAGAAACACGAACGACCTTCTCATTGCAGAGAACCTCTGCTCGATATTGAGGTAGCCAATCCATACCAATAACGATGTCGAAACCATCCCAATGTTGGGGTCATTCCTAGCATTACCCTGACCAATCACTAACACTCGACCCCTGGCACCATTGCCATCGTCATTACTCCCGTTGTTGCCTCCATTATATTTCCCGTTTCCTTGGTTGGGGTTCCTATTCTGGTCCTGGTTCAACTGTGGGCAGTGTCTCTTGAAGTGACCTTAAGCATCACCCTGATAGCATCCCTTGTTACCCTGTTGTTACTGCTGATTCTGTGGAGCTTGTGGCTGCTGTTGACGGTTTTAGTTTGCAGGACGTGAGATTCTAAAAATCTTTGGCTCCATGACCAAGCTTGTTGCATCTCTGACAACGATCTTTGTTGCATTACCCGCTGTGGTGCAAATTACATCGATTGCACTTAGGGTGGTTTCCCCTGTATCCACCCTGACTGCTGACTGGGGCTCCTGTGCTGCGACTGAGACTGAACCGAAGTGGGACTCTTGCTCAAATTTCCATTCCACATGCGTTTGTTGTTACTGAGAGTAGCAGAAGTAGTAGTAGTAGTAGTAGTGTGACAACCCGCACTAAACCAGGTATCCGTACAACTTAATTAATGATTAATTTCTGCTTAATTACTGTGCTTGCTTGAAACTAGCTGATAAACTGCTACCTGCATACTGATACATGCACTTACTTGCATCATACTTTATTTGCTGTCACTACATTATTTACATGCTGAACCCTAGTGGCAAACTTGATGCACAAAAAAAAAAAAGAAGCACAGTAGCACTAAACGGATACACAGTGAACATGCTGAAATAACCAGCATCAGGCAGACACTGCCTCTAAGGCCTGTTAAGAGCCTCATATATTTTTGCTACACTGGTAGTGAGTGTAGGGATATAAGGGTTGTGGTACCGCGTCTCTAGGAATAAGATACACTGTTTGGAGGTGCCTAAAACGTACTTTAAATACAAAATTCTGCGCTTTATTATAAAACTCAGCATTTTTAATTTGCTAATACAGTGCAAAAACATTGCATAACGGTCCCGTATATTTTCCTAAGTACCAGGAATAATTTATGTTACAAAAATATACATAAAGGGCCTTTTGCGGTATAATTAAACATTTTAACGGAACGGTACTTAACCGTATAACCGGACATTACCCGGGGCACTAAATTTTTGTTAAATACTTTATTTTATTATTTATGGCTAGTCATGATCCCCGTATGCCATAACACCCGCCTATAATAAATCAACTAGCTATATTACATTACTTACACTTATACATTCTAGTCACAATATTTACATAATACCCCCCCCCCCCCCCAACGAATTCATTTCCCCAAGTGGGACCCCACATGTCATAACATCATACTTCCAAATCTTCTTGCTTGGATTCAATGATCTAGTATTTATTGTTTTGCTTGCTTATCTATACAAAATATGAGAAAGTAAATATAAGTAATGTTCCTTATAAATGTACATCACTTCACAAGATTTTGCAACACATTTTCACTCTCTCCTCTCTCTTGATCGGCTGCCCACAACCAAGCACACCATCACCACCCTAAACAACATCATCTTCTTCATTTTATTGTCCATTCAAAGCCTAGAAACCATCCATGGAAGGTGCAACTTGAAGGGATTGCAAGGGAGCATTGTTCTTGCTTGTTTCTACATCTTTTTCTCATCATTTTGACACAAGATTCTTCCCTAGCTAGAGGCTAGTAGTAAGCTTCTTCATACTTGATCTCATCTTGTTCGAAAATTATGGCATTTAACATGTAGTATTGTTGTTTAAATCGCTAGATTACAAGAATATTAGAAAAATGTGAAAACATGAGTTATGAACATAAAATCTACATAAAAGTTTACTTGTGTATGATTTATGAAGTGGAATCTTGTCGGTTTAAGGGTTGGATAACACATACTTGATATTTAAAAGTCGTTTCCTTGTTTAACCCGCTAATCGGACACTTATAACGCGATTTAATAACAGCTATATCACAAAACAGCATGCTGAGTCACTGTTTCAGCCGCCTTTAACAGGCTGTAAACGGACCTTAAAAACTCGAAAAACGGAATTTCAAAAGCCTAAATCGTGTCATTTCGAAAAACGAAGAAAATGGCGCTGGAATCGTATTTTTATGATGTCGGTTACTATTTTAAAAATCTGTTTACGTGACTGCAGCTAGGGCTGTTTGTTACTGCAGAAAATTGGGCTGTGTGTTTTCGATCACCACTTAAAACCTGAACCGAACCAGCCCCTGAAACTTTTATCAAAGATGAACACAGATGTATTTGTGACCCTCGAACTGGATTTTCGACAAACGGACTTACGAGGAATTTTTGGCGAATTATTCTGCAAACTGTGATCAGAATGTAACAAATCTGATCACAGTTCGGTAAACGATTTTCTATAAATTTTTGGTAATGATTTGGACCCCGAAACTTTTACACAATAATTTGTGGGTCGGTTATGACGTTCCACAAAAATTTGGGAATTTTTGGAATAAGTTAAGTAATTTATTTACACGCCCGAAAACAGTCCAGTTTTCACAAATTGAAACTGAAACGACAAGAGTAGTATTTTGCGTGTTAAAACGTAAGGGTTGATTGTTGATGATCTTGGTTTGATTTCGAAAAGAAAATGATGTGCGTATTAGCACGGATACTCCCGTTATTAGGGGAAGTTCTGGCGAATTTTTCTAAAAATACCTAGACTTAGAAAAATTATTTTTCTATCGTGTATGTGAAACTTTATATCTCATAATTAAACCTCGCCTTGAGTTTTGACATAAAACTTTAAAGTGTTGGATAGGAGACTTGTAAATGTATTTTTTTTTAATACGTTAAGTCACCACATACATAATACTTGTACGAATACCCCATCCTTGGGAAGGAATCTACTTATACGTTAACCAAGAAATATAAACACGAAATAGTTGTCTAACTATTTCCCCAAGAACATTAAAACTCTAAAGCTAAGGCACGGCCGTTCGTCTAATAGATATTAGCACTTGTAGGTCGTCGCGCAGCTTTCTGATTCAGGGATACTTGGTAGAGACGCCTCACAGTGAGTTCATGTCCCCCTTTTCTCTAACTGTTTTCAGTTTTCTTAACTGCGGGGGTGAAATACATGTTACTTTGTTTACAAGTACTTTATACACGGTATGATTAACGTAAGGAGGTTTTAGATCATGTGAATGGGTAGTTAGAACACCGAGGGACTTAAGCGGTAGATCTATCTGGGTGTAGCGAGCCCAGCTCTAGGCCAAACGGACCTCGCTGAGGCTAACCAAAACGGACCTGGAGTGACTTGGTTGCCCAACGCAAAAATCAGCTAGGGTTGTGTCTTCCTACTTGCATTTCACGACATGCTAATGGCCTTGCAAACCATTGGTGATTACAAGTCCTCTTACACTGCTACATACCAGGAAACTTTTATACTTACAAGTGTTTTACTTACTCACTTGCACATGAACTCGCTCAACATTATTGTTGATTTTTCAACTCACATGTATTTCAGGAAATTAAACGGATTCTGGCACGGTATGAACGTTTTCCGCTGCAATCTTCATGAAGTCATCAAGGATTAGGGGTTGTGTTCTCTTACCTGGACAAGACACAATCCTTAACCCTCGTTTATGTTTGTTATAAGTTGTAATGTTTACTGAACATGGTTATGGTCGTATGTTTAAAACAATGGTATTGTATGTTGATTTTTAAGCTTAATGATGACTTGCATGGTTTTTAAATTCATATAGCTTGTTATGATTAAGCTATGGTATTAAGAAGTCACACCAAAACTAACCACGCTTCCGCAAAGCCAGGGTGTGACAGCTGGGTAGTTAGAACACCGAGGGACTTAAGCGGTAGATCTATCTGGGTGTAGCGAGCCCAGCTCTAGGCCAAACGGACCTCGCTGAGGCCAACCAAAACGGACCTGGAGTGACTTGGTTGCCCAACGCAAAAATCAGCTAGGGTTGTGTCTTCCTACTTGCATTTCACGACATGCTAATGGCCTTGCAAACCATTGGTGATTACAAGTCCTCTTACACTGCTACATACCAGGAAACTTTTATACTTACAAGTGTTTTACTTACTCACTTACACATGAACTCGCTCAACATTATTGTTGATTTTTCAACTCACATGTATTTCAGGAAATTAAACGGATTCTGGCACGGTATGAACGTTTTCCGCTGCAATCTTCATGAAGTCATCAAGGATTAGGGGTTGTGTTCTCTTACCTGGACAAGACACAATCCTTAACCCTCGTTTATGTTTGTTATAAGTTGTAATGTTTACTGAACATGGTTATGGTCGTATGTTTAAAACAATGGTATTGTATGTTGATTTTTAAGCTTAATGATGACTTGCATGGTTTTTAAATTCATATAGCTTGTTATGATTAAGCTATGGTATTAAGAAGTCACACCAAAACTAACCACGCTTCCGCAAAGCCAGGGTGTGACAGCTTGGTATCAGAGCTCTGATCATAGCGAACTAGGATTCTGTCTCGAGTCTAGACTATGATCACTAGGGCTCTCACGAAAACATTTTTCTGCATACCACTTAAGTCCAGATCCACACTTTTTACAAACAAATGTTGAGCACATTTTATTAATTATAAGTTCAGCTTGGAGGGCTGAGGATCGATCTGGAGGATCGAGATGGTCAAGGTAGTTGAGCACGTTGGTTTGTTATAGGATCGATCTGGAGGATCGAGGCTTGGTCTAGGTGACCAAGATAGTGGGCTAGCAAGGCTAGGAAGAAAAGGCTCGGCTTGGAGGGCTGAGGATCGATCTGGAGGATCGAGGTTTGGTTTAAGTGAAGGATAGAGCAGTCTGGAAGACTGGATGAAATTGGCTAGTAAGACTAGGAGAATTATGTGATACCTTACTTGGTGACTTATGTGATTACTTGATTTATGATTGACTACTTGTGCATGTTTGTGTATATGTTACAGACACATGGATTCTGCAGACACTGGTGGTTCAGGCACCACTGGCCCGAGGCCTATCGTTTCAGACGACATTGAGTCATCGGAGCACGAGGTTTATACGTCAGACTTCACCAGCACGGATGATGACTTTCAGCCATTCGCCTTACCCGACGGCGTAGATGAGCTCCCAGTTGATCTTCCAGCAGGGGATCTACCCTTGGCACTGATCCCTGCTCCCATACCGCTGGCTGCATACCCAGCTTATGTTTTACCCATCGACGACGAGGAGGACGACGTCGATATGTTTGAGGAGGAGCCTTTGGAGGATGCTCAGGGCGAGGCCCTACCTGCTGTTGCTCCCTTACTGATCGCAGATGCTCCGGCTGCGGAGTCACCTGCTCATTCTCCAGTCGCGGACTCCTTTGAGTCTGTGGCTTCTGTACCCACACATGCTCATAGTGCGCAGCACTTCTCCCATGGGTCCGATTCTGACCAGGCTTTTTCTGTTGCTTCCATACCTGGACTTGTTTTTGACCATGACGTCGAGGAGGATTCAGATCCTATGTTCCCACCAGGATTTGATCCTGACCGTGATTTAGAGTATGTCCCGATGGACGAGTTGATGGAGGATCCAGCAGATCCTGTTGACCCTTTTGATCCGATTGATCCTGATTTTGATTTCGACATGGCGTTTGATGACTTTGAGCCTGCCATTGCTCCGGAGCAGGCTGCCGCCCTTGACCCTTTACCAGAGCATGACCCTGCGCATGCTGATGTACCTTTTGAGCCCATTGCTGATGATCACCACATAGATGTTCCTGTTGATCCCATTGGTCCTTTACCCATTGTTGCTGTACCAGTTGACCCCCCTTTCGAGCACTT
>JARYGA010043989.1:0-28156 GCA_030545235.1 Helianthus tuberosus
TACATTAAGATACACAAGCCGGAATAGATATACAACATATCTGAATGGTATATGATAAAGTTTGAAAAAGTACACAACTAACCGGTTAAATGGTCTCAGCAAACTAAGCCCTAGCTTCTGGATTAAAGGTATTTCGGGACATTAGGGCATAATAACTCATAATCATTCGGCACAAATCTATAATCGACCAAAACATATGAACAAATAACACCATTATATTAAAAAAAAAAAAAACATGAGAAAAACACTACCAAACGACTGATTTCACATATCGAACTAAACCCTAGATTGCGAGACGCGAAGATTCGTGTGTATAAAGACGGAACATTCAAAACCCATGAATGAATACTACGCTATGTAATGATACCTTGTTTTAATGATCCTTCTTGATGTTTATCCTGTTGTAGAAATCGCCGATAAGAGGAGAGATGATGAAGACGACTGATTTCGTTGTTGGTAGAAGTTATGATGTAGAGGTGGTTTTGATAGGATTGAAACTTACAATTTTGCCCTTATACGGTTACTATGTATCAATTTATTCTTTTTTTAAGGGAAATTGGTTTTTAATAAACCAACCTTTGCCCCATTGGTAAATAATAATCCTACCTACAAAATTGGTAATTAATAATACTACGTTTCAATATGTTGGTACACAATGGACCTCCGTTAGTTTTTTTTAACTGAAGTTATTTTTTATGTTTTATTTATTACACAAACAGTCCCTGTAGTTATAAAAATCATAAAAATTCAAAAAAATAAAAAAACTCAAAAAAATAAAAAAAAAATTTCAAAAAAAGCAACCGTTTCGACGCGAACCGTTTCGACGCGAACCGTTTCGACGCGAACCGTTTCGACCCGTACCGTTTCGACCCGGACCGTTTCGACCCGTACCGTTTCGACCCGTTCCGTTTCGACCCGTACCGTTTCGACCCGTACCGTTTAGACCCGAACCGTTTTCGACCCGGACCGCTTCGACCCGTACCGTTTTCGACGCGTACCACCACCACCGCCACCACCACCACCACCACAGCACCGCCACCACCACCACCACCACCACCACCACCACCGCACCGCCACCACCACCACCACAGCACCGCCACCACCACCACCACCGCACCGCCACCACCACCACCACAGCACCGCCACCACCACCACCACCACAGCACCGCCACCACCACCACCGTTTTCGAAACGGTCCGGGTCGAAAACGGTCCAGGTCGAAACGGTATGGGTCGAAACGGTCCGGGTCGAAACGGTCCGGGTCGAAACGGTTCGCGTCGAAACGTTTGCTTTTTTTGAGTTTTTTTTATTTTTTAGAGTTTTTTTGATTTTTTTAGGATTTTTATGTTTTTTAGAATTTTTATGATTTTTTAGAGTTTTTTTTTATTTTTTTGAATTTTTATGATTTTTTTGATTTTTTTAGAATTTTTTGATTTTTTTAGAATTTTTATGATTTTTTTAGAATTTTTTTGATTTTTTTTATTTTTATGAATTTTTTTATAACTACAGGGACTGTTTGTGTAATAAATAAAACGTAAAACTAGTAAATTATAACTACAGGGACTGTTTGTGTAATAAATAAAACTTAAAAACTAACTTCAGTTAAAAAAACTAACGGAGGTCCATTGTGTACCAACATATTGAAACGTAGTATTATTAATTACCAATTATGTAGGTATGATTATTATTTACCAATGGGGCAAAGGTTGGTTTATTAAAAACCAATTTCCCTTTTTTTAATTAAAAAACTATTAAAATCCTATAATCAAGATCTCATCATCCAACGGCCAGGATCTGTTCGTTTTTGTTCACAATTTAAATATGGTTCACTCTTGATCCCTACCCTATATATATATATATATATATATATATATAGGGAGCCGCTAGAATGAGAACCACCACGAGTTATGAGAACCACGAAAACCGCGCCCCGCGGGTGGCCGTTGACCACGAAATTTTTTTTACACCTAGATCCGTATATTTTAAGACCGGGTGTAAATTTTGGGTTCAAACGGCGCGCCCGAGGGGGTAGTTTTTTACGCCCAAAGTTTGGGTTTTTTTAATTTTTTTAATTTTTCTTTTTTTTTAACCAAACTTTGGGCGTAAAAAACTACCCCCTCGGGCGCGCCGTTTGAACCCAAAATTTACACCCGGTCTTAAAATATACGGATCTAGGTGTAAAAAAAAATTCGTGGTCAACGGCCACCCGCGGGGCGCGGTTTTCGTGGTTCTCATAACTCGTGGTGGTTCTCATTCTAGCGGCCCCCTATATATATATATGACCAATCCCCAAACCCTAGATCGCCCCCACCTCCCATTCACGTACTCTCTCTCTCTCTCTCTAGCACACACACATACATCTTTCGGATCATCATCTCTTCATCTCGAGGCCCATGCTTGCTTCCGGTAATCATCTAATTGTTGTTTATATTTTGTATACATGTGTGAAACTTGAAGTTTTGATTAGTTGATGCATGATAACATGATGACATGTGTTAGGGTTTTTCTAGAGATATGTATTTTAACGTTTACATAATGATTCTTGATGATTTAATAACTTGATGATCACATAGGTACATTAGGGTTTATGTTCTTGATGATTGTTTGACAAATCTTGAGGAGAAATCATTAAAACTCATTTTTGTAAAGTGAGGTCGAAAACAAAAGCTCTTAGAATTTTGCAGCCGTCTTGCAACGGCTGTAACTTGATCATAACAGAACCAAATTGAGATTTTCTTGAGTCTAAACGAACCTCTTTGAAATACGCTTCTAACCGCATTGGTTTCATAATACTAGTTTTCTTGAAAGTTTTGCAAATTAATCCTTTTGCTTTTCTCATAAGCAATGACCATATAGCAATCTTTTATGTTGTGATTTATTCTTTCACATACAGTGCAAAACAATGTGCCCTTACCCCTTTTTACCAAATTTTGATTTGGCCTTAGAACCATATTTGGGACCATTAGTTTGAGATGGGACAACTTGAGGGGTAGCAGTTGGAGCTATTTTCCTTTCAGAGGTTACAAAGTTCATTAGTTTGAAACCCTTATCAACATATGTTTCATCAGACCATTTTAAGTTGTGTTGGTCGTTAAGATTTTGTGAGGAACAGGGATATACACTTGAATAACATTTGGATTTGTCAAGATTGATTTCAATCCCATGGGATTTGTTATGACAATCTCCTTCCCATTTTGAATTTTGGGTACAAACTCAATTTCATCCTTATTTGAGGAGTGTAATCATTTGGTCCTTATGTGTGATGATACCCAACACCAAATTTTACATTACTTTGTGTTTGTTGGTTTAGGAGTACCTCAAAACCTTTGCATGATTCTACCCATTTTTGGCAAATCACCTGAGTAGATTCAAGCTCCTTTTGACACATTTGATACTTTGTGAGAAGTGACCCTAACTATGCAGCATAAATGTGGCTTCATGTATTAAATCAGAAATCATTTGATCCTTTTCTTTGAGAGATTCTTTTTGAGAGTTTATGGTTTGACTCAAGATCTTTTCAAATCTTTCAGAATTTCTCTTAACATGATGTTCACTACTTTAATATCCCCAAATGCCTTGATGTATTATTCAGGACAAAGTTTTTTTAAGATTTCAGAGGGTATATCAATATTCTGAGTGAGATTCTCAGTCATTGATCCAGCATATAACCTAGAGCAGACACCAGTAGTTTCTTTTTGGTGAAACTTCACTAGTGCTCTAATATGAAGTCTCACTTATGATCTCAAATGCTACTAGTGCAAGGTTTGTGTTTCCTTTATCCATAGTAATCATACCAAAAAGCTCATTATTCAAATCCTCATTCCAATTGCTCCAATCTATAAAGCTTTGAGTGAAAAGCTTTGTTGCGTAGTTTTTGGTGCAGGGCAACCATAATAGTTTAGGAAAAAACATGAGTCTAGGATTGAAGTTGTGACTATGAGGGTGTTTGGACATGTGCTTGTGGCATGTTAACATGTGCAATTTGGTACTTTGGTGGCCCATTAACATGTTGATATGGCATTTGAGTTGGTCCATGTACAAAGTGAGAACTAGACTGTGTGTTTGGACTAGGGATATTTTAGGAAGAATTTTGATGTGTTTTTTAAATCCTTGAGTATGGTCCAGTAGACGAATTTGATTGATTCGCTAGACTAGGGTAAGTCACAATGGATGATGGGCTCTGTGTAAAACTTCTACATTCCCTAGCAAAGCTTCCTAGTTTGTGACATTTATAACATTCAACCCTAGACTTGTCTTTTTCAAATTTACCCTAACCCTCCAAACCAGGAAACCTTCTAGAAATTTTATTATATTTGTTTGACTTGATACTTAATAGTGCAAGCTTTGTTGAGTAGTTTCTGGTGTAGGGCATCCAACAGTTTGGGAAACTACTGGTACTTGAGTCTAGGATTGAATATGAGTCTGTGAGGGTGTTTGGATAGGTGCTTGTGGCATAGTGACATATGCAATTTGGTACTGTGGTTGCCCATTACCATATTGATATAGCACTTGAGTTGGACCATGAGCAAAGTGAGCAGTAGACTATGTGTTTGGACCAAGGGCATTTTGGAAAGAATATTGGTTTGTATTTTGAAAACTTGAGTATGGTCTAGTTGTTGAGTTAGAGTGATTCATTTGACTAGGGTAAGTCATATAGGATGAGGGGTTCTGTGTAGGACTTCTACATTCTTTACCAAAGTGTCCTACTTATGACATTTATAGCACTCAACTCTAGATTTATCCTTTTCAAATTTACCCTTACCATCCAAACCAGGAAATCTCCTACCAGTTATTATAAAATTTATTAAACTTGATACTTAGTAGGGCAATCGGGTCTGGAAGATCAAATTCCTCTTGATTAATTAATCATTCATCATCGGGTCAAAGTTCTGGTTTCCAAAAAGTGATGAGTTAATTCAGGAATTAAATCCAAAAGTTATGTCAACCAGATAATCATTACTCTGATCACTTATATTATTGGTTGATGATGATCCATCATGACTCAGTAAGACTGTGTTACCATAGGTGTATCATTAGTTGTCTTTCCTGATGAGACCATTTTAACTTCAAATTTATATAAGTTTTTCATAGAATGTTCTGTTGGGTTCCCGTTGAACAACCTAAGCCTCATTCTCATGGTGAAAAGGTTGCCATTGGCTTTGACTATGTCTAATGCTACAAGCTTCTTCTTTTGGATTGTTGATTTTGTGTGGTTGTTTAAGTGGGAACCACATGTAAGATCCATGCCTGTTATTTTCTCACATAACAAGATTATTAAGTAACAACAATAAATAGCAAAGTGGAAGGCTCTGTTATGGCTCAAAATCGGTGTTTTTTTGGTTCAGGTCGGGTTGGGTTGACAAGAGACACTTTTTGTTTAAAATTGTATGTACTTCAAATTTATAGATACTTATAATAACAAGAATATAGCACTAAAAATCATCCACTTTTATGAATTAAACAATTTAGTAGGTTCCGGTGTTAAAAACACTTGAGGTGACTTTCGACCCATTTGACCTGTTTCCTTTTAAGTTGACTTTTTTTTAGTTTTCCGGCACAACCGGTTAGAGAAATAACATAACTTGAATTAACCAATTCATTAGCGAGGACAGTTAATCATGCATCATATGTTGGCGTTGATCATGCACAAAATTGCACTAATTTTAACGTTAATCATGCACAAAAGTGCACTAATTTAAACGTTATTTTACTAATTTCATGAAAATAACGTTAAAATGCGAGGGACAGTTAATCATGCATCATGTGTTAGCGTTGATAGCTGAAAGACGATGGGGGTACATGCACTAATTGGCTTTTGTCCCAATTGCTGAGTGTTATGTGTCACACCCCGATTTCCACGTGTCACCGGTGGGCCCGGTGGGAGAGTATCGTGACGTGGTTGGCAACGTAATAGTCAAACAACACAATATAATAATGCACAGCGGAAGCAATTTAAAAATAAGATACAACCGAATTTATTTATTGTAAACAAAGTCACAATTATCCGGTGTTTATCCACAGTAGGATCGAATTAAAACATTGCTTATGGTTCAACAGACTTCGGCATCTTAAGCTTGCGAGACTTCTAATGATGCTTAGGAGAATCCCAGCCTATTTCGCCTAGTACCTGCATTTTATCTTTTTGGGAAAATACGTCAGTTTACACTGGTAAATACATTCAACTGACTCATTTTGGAAAATGATAAAAATTGGTTTGGATGCACGTGGCATAAATCATTTTATTTAACTTGGGAGAATTATTTTAATAATATAATAATCTTGTGAACGAATTACATGTTACTTATGCGTTCAGTAGCCCGGAACGTATCCGGGTTAAAGATCAATAGACACACCACTTTAAGTGAGTTATACACGGGAGTACGCCTACACCCCGTGCTCAGGTCGTGGCCATCTCGTAAGATGATGCCAGGGATATCCGGGACATGGTCATTAACCCCCCAAAGGCTGTAAAGTAAACAAATTTGTTTAAAACGAGCCGATCAAATTATTCAACTACCCACTAAGCGTGGAGATTTGATGCTCGATCAAGCGGTACGCTATGTACCGTAACCCAAGCCCGTATAGGGAAAATAAGTTAAAAGTATTTACCTTGATGCAAAGTATAGTCACAATAAGCAAATAGCAAGTATCTTTTACTGGTTCTCCTAATCTGGAACGAAGGTTAAATATAACCTATTAGAATGCTAACGGGTCTGTTATTAAGCTTAAGCTTAGACCGGCTAGTTTCAAGATACGGTTCGTACGCACAATTAAGCGAAGACCGGATAGAATGTGATTCAGCCCCGACAAGTTTGAAGACTTGTTTAATATGGGTTTATTATTCACATTCTGGATTTTGAGATAAAACCGATAAGGTTTGACCCGTTTCGGCTAATTTATGTAAACTTGTTACATAAACCGAGTCGAACGCGTAGTATGCGTAACGGGTATCCGTAAGAGCCATATACAGGTTTCCTAAGTTAATATGCTTCAAATATGTTGTAACATCAGTAGGATGTCTTTCGTTATGCCCCGAACTAATTTAAACACAAACTATGCCCCGTAGGGGTAGTTTGGTCATTTTAAAGTTTGTAAAAGAGTTTAATTGTTTAACTGAGTTACAGGTCTGATGTAAACAGCAAACATACTCATTTTGATGGGTTATAACAGTAGGCTAAGGCATATATGTGAAATTTATCATATTTAACCAAACTATGCCCCGTAGGGGTATTTTGGTAATTTCACATAAGCCGAAAAGCTCAAAAACGAAGTCTGAGTTTATCAACCTTTGCTTACTGTTAAAATATCATAATTTGCCTCATATATCAGTAGGTATCAACCCGGGTATGTCCAATATGATTCTAAGACATACTATGCGTTAAAAACGCTAATTATGGCGATTAAAGGCCATTTCCGGGTTCTATACTTAAATCTGATATTTTTATATTTCCAGAAGGCTTAAAATAATTTATTAATCATATGTGATCAGTAGCAAAAGGTTTGGAGTCGTTTAGATAAGTAAAACTCATTTTATGGCCCGTAAGGGCAAAACCGACAATTACCGAATTAAGCCTACGACTATGAGTTATGCTCAGCCTAAAATTAATTAAAAATCTTTAAAATTCCCAAAATAATATATTACATCAGTGGGTAATTCTTTTGATACCAGAAAGTATGTTTAATTAGGCTATACGCTAATTACGCCATTTTATTAACATAAAGCACCGTAATTACGCTAATGAGCATAACTCTTAATCTACAAGTCAAACTGATGTCAAATTTTGCATACAAGTTTATATATCAATATTCAAGGTTTCTACACTTTTACATTTTCATAAATCATGTTTTAAGGTAATAAGGGCATAACGGTCAACGTATGAGCAATTAACGGAAATATGCATATTAATTGGATAACTAGTGAACCAAGGTGTATATTCACAGAGGGTTGTTCTAACATGTATCCTAGTCCAATTAAAGCTCTGAGGCATTTCTAAAATATGCCTAAACGGGTCAGAACTGAAAGTCAAAGTGAAAGTCAAACTATGTGACTTTCGGTTCCGAACCGGGTCTAAACAGGAAATAGTCGGGTTGGACATGTTGGGACATGTTCTTACACTTATTTCTAAGTTATAACAATGTTCAAACAGGTTATATATGTTCTAGATAGCTAAATATGCATAAATGACATTTTAAGCAATATGTTGACTTTTTAAGTAAAGGTTTGACCCGACATTTGACCTGCTTAGGATGGTGATCAGGGGAAACCCTTTTGGGGTTTTATTTCCCACATAAATACCATTCTAAAACTATTTTTAATTCGAGATAAGACTGAGTCATTAGTGACTAATCTCGAAGTCAAACCGTAATTACGACGGTTTGACTTTTAGCTAATTAACTAAGCTAAACACAACTAAACAAGAACTAGTAGACTTACAATAGTCCAATGCACGAATTTAGATCAGATGGGAGAGTTCCTTAGCTCCAGAAATGCTCCAATGATCAAATGCAAGTGTGAAGAATGTTGTGATCTTGGAGTGCCTTTTATACTTGTTGCACTCACCATGATTGGTTGACAACTAACTCTAGGATTAACCACAACCATCCAACACTTGTCCTAGTGCTTCTAGGATAGTTTAGGGTCTTTAAATAATGAGAAAAACCGGTTTAATGGGTTAAAATCGCGAAAGACAGGCAACAGCCCGTTTTTTGGAGCTGGGCGCACCCTTGCGCATCGTAGCAACATATTGCTACGATGCGTAAGCATTCAACAGGGGCTGTTTTGCTTGTTCTTTCATTATCTCGAAAAGGCAGCCCACTTGCACGACTTTGGGGCCTCAATTTGCAACTTAGGACCCTCACAAAGTGTATGATCCTGTATAATACCCTACCATTTGAACTTGTTCCATTTGAATGCATTTGCAAGACCCGAAAACTTCGGTTTATCATTCATTTTCCTTGTGAGGTCTTATCATGCTTTTGCAATTCCTTTACTCACAATAATTCTCAGAATTTAGGGCATAAAGAATGTGTAGTAACATTATATCGGGTCTTGGGATTTATAATTGAGGTCGTTCAGAGGTAACAATTTAACATGACGCCACTTTAAATCCTGCCGAAACTCCTTTATTAAATCCGGGTTTTCAACGCGTTTTGTCTTACATGACACGTGTCGTTTTATAATTAAACCCGAAATTTTCGAGGTGTTACATCCTCACCCCCTTAAAATAAATCTCGACCCGAGATTTACTGAAACAAGTAAGGGTACTTTTCTTTCATCGTGGATTCAACCTCCCACGTGAAATCGGGACCTCTACGGGCATCCCATTTGACCTTAACAAAAGGTATATGCTTTCTCCGAAGCTTTCTTACCTGTCGATCTTCAATCGACAAAGGTTTTTCCACAAACGTTAAGCTCTTATCTATTTGCACATCTGTATGTGGCATGACATGTGAATCGTCAGCGGAACACTTCTTTAGATTGCAGATGTGGAACACATTGTGAATTCCACTGAGCTCTTCTGGTAAGTTCAACTTGTAGGCAACTGACCCGACACGTTCGATAACCTCGAAAGGTCCTATGTATCTCGGGCTTAGTTTGCCTTTCTTACCAAATCGCATCACCCCTTTCCATGGTGACACTTTAAGTAGGACTTTGTCACCTACTTCGAAGTGAAAATCCTTACGACTTGGATCCGCGTAACTCTTCTGCCTATTCCGGGCAGCTTGGAGATTGTTACGAATCTGGACAATCTTGTCCGTCGTTTCGAACACGATCTCTGGTCCTGATAACTGGACTTCTCCAACTTCCGCCCAACAAACTGGCGATCTACACTTTCTACCGTATAATGCCTCAAAAGGCGCAGCCTTTATGCTGGTATGGTAGCTATTGTTGTAGGAGAATTCGATCAATGGTAAGTTCTTATCCCAGCTACCTCCCAAATCGATCGCACATGCGCGTAGCATGTCTTCCAACGTTTGGATAGTACGCTCACTCTGACCGTCTTTCTGAGGATGGTAAGCCGTACTAAAGTTCAAACGTGTGCCCAAAGATTGCTGGAAGCTCTTCCAAAAATGTGACGTGTACCTAGTATCTCTATCAGAGATAATAGCTACAGGTATGCCGTACAAGGCTACAATCTTATCAACGTATAACTGGGCTAACATATCGGAGCTATAAGTCTCCTTGATGGGTAAGAAATGAGCTGACTTAGTCAGTCGGTCAACTATAACCCATATCGTATCATTTCCTTTCCTTGTCTTGGGTAACTTGGTAATAAAATCCATAGTTACCATCTCCCACTTCCACGTAGGAAGTTCAGGCTGTTGTAGCAAACCTGACGGTTTCTGATGCTCGGCTTTGACTTGCGCACATGTCAAGCATTTTGCTACATGGGCGGCTACAGACTTTTTCAAGCCTATCCACCAATAATTTGCCTTTAAATCCTGGTACATCTTATCAGCTCCAGGATGAACGGAGTATTTGGAACTATGGGCTTCTTGGAGGATGACATCACGAAGTCCTCCAAAAATCGGAACCCATATTCGTCCGTTTAATCGTAAAATTCCGTCCTTGCTAAGAGTTAACTGCTCCTCAGTCACTCCTAACTTTTCATTAGGATAGTTAGCTTCCAACACAGCTTCTTTCTGTGCAGCTAACACCCTTTCTATCAAACTGTTCTTTATCTCCATACGCTTGGCGTTAATTCGAATGGGTTTAACCCTTTCCTTTCTGCTCAAGGCATCAGCGACTACATTCGCTTTGTCGGGATGGTATTTGATTTCACAATCATAATCATTTAAAGTTTCCATCCAACGGCGTTGCCTCATGTTTAATTCTTTCTGGTTAAACAGATGCTGGAGGCTCTTGTGATCAGAAAAGATCACAAATTTGATTCCATAAAGATAATGCCTCCACAGTTTTAGTGCGAACACAACGGCACCCAATTCCAAGTCATGGGTGGTGTAATTCTTTTCGTGCACCTTTAACTGTCGTGATGCATAGGCAATCACCTTGCCTTTCTGCATAAGCACACACCCCATGCCAGTGTGTGATGCATCACAATAAACTACAAATTCTTCAGCGCCTTCAGGTAAGGTAAGCACAGGAGCGTTGCTCAACTTTTGTCTCAAAACATCGAAGGACTCTTGCTGCTTAGGGCCCCAAACGAACTTTACTTTCTTCTTGGTCAAGGAAGTTAGGGGTGCAGCAATCCTTGAAAAATTTTCAATGAAGCGCCTGTAATATCCTGCCAATCCCAGGAAGCTACGAATCTCCCTAGGTGTCTTTGGCTCTTGCCAATTCATAACAGCTTCAACTTTAGCGGGATCCACCTGGATACCACGCTCACTGACCACATGTCCAAGGAATTGGACTTCTCGTAGCCAAAATTCACACTTAGAGAATTTGGCATAGAGCTTCTCCCGATGTAGGAGTTTGAGAATACAACGTAGGTGTTTCTCATGGTCAGCTTGATTTTTAGAATAAATAAGGATGTCATCGATGAAGACGATAACAAATTTATCTAAGTAAGGTTTGCAGACGCGGTTCATGAGATCCATGAACGCGGCTGGTGCATTAGTGAGCCCAAAAGGCATCACTAGGAACTCGTAGTGACCGTAACGAGTCCTAAATGCAGTCTTGTGAACGTCTTCGTCCTTAACCTTCAACTGATGGTAGCCTGACCTCAGATCAATCTTTGAGAAGTAACTTGCCCCTTGAAGCTGATCGAACAAATCGTCGATTCTGGGCAATGGATATCTATTCTTGATCGTGACTTTATTAAGCTCATGATAGTCGATGCACAGACGCATCGACCCATCCTTCTTCTTGACAAACAAGATTGGCGCTCCCCAAGGAGATGAACTAGGTCGAATGAAACCCTTAGCTAGCAGTTCATCTAGCTGCGTCTGCAACTCCTTCATTTCTGTGGGTGCCAATCTGTATGGTGCCCCAGCAACTGGTGCCGCTCCGGGGATGATGTCTATCCTGAATTCAACTTGCCTATCTGGTGGTAAACCAGGTAGATCTTCAGGAAACACTTCTGGGTACTCCGAGATGACAGGGATGTCTTCTAACTTCGGTTTGGGCTCATCAATAATCACCTGTGCCATGTAGATGACACACCCCTTCTTCAAACACTTGGAAGCCTTGAGCATAGTCATGTGCTCAGGTAGTCCATACTGGGTATCTCCCCGAATGGTAAGTGACTCACCAGACAGAGTCTTTATCACTACTTGCTTCATGTTACAGACGATTTGGGCCTGGTTATGAGATAACCAGTCCATACCCAGAACTATGTCAAAACCAGCTAGCTTAAAGGGAAGTAGAGATAGAGGAAAAGAATGGTTCTTAATGGATATAACACATCCATCTAACACAGTAGAGACGGTTTCAATGGTACCATCTGCTAACTCTACCTCATAATTCACTTTTAGGGTTTTGACAGGTAATTTCAACAATTCACAAAATTTATGATCTACGAAGGACTTATCTGCGCCTGAATCAAAAGGTACTCTTGCAAAAACATCATTTACAAGGAAAGTACCTGTTATGACGTTATCATCCTGCACAGCCTCCTTCGCATCCATCCTGAAGACTCTGGCATTAGTCTTCTTAGCCTCCTCAGGCTTCTTGTTATACTTAGGGCAGTTAGTCTTTATGTGGCCCTTTTCGTTGCAACGGTAGCACGTTGCATCTTTCATCTTCTTGCAATCCAAGGTTTTGTGTTCCTTGGACTTGCACAAACCACAAGCAAAAGACCTTGACTCGTTATTCGAGTTTGATTCGAGTCTGCACTTTCCAAAGTGCTGTTTCTTGCAAGTTTTGCATGTGGGCTTCTCTCCAGAACGATGCCCCTCTTTCTTCGAATCTGATCCCTTCTTGTGATCACCGCTCCCACGGTGCTTCTTGTTCGACTTACGCGAACCATCATCCTCATGCTTCCTCTTCTCGGCCGCCTTATTCCTCTGCGATCTCTGCCGGACCGCATCAAGAGTGAGGGATAAGGAAAGGTCAGTTACAGACCTGAAGGTAACTGGCCGAGAAGCTTTTACACTGGACTTGATCTCGGGTTCCAAACCACCAATAAAGCGAGCGATTCTTTTGGGCTCCGGGGTTACCAGGTAGGGAACCAGCCGAGACAGTGTATTGAAGCTTGTCAGATAAGCTTGACAATCGAGGTTCTTCATCACCAGGGATAGAAAGTCATATTCTATCTTTTCCACCTCATGTTGAGGGCAGAAATTATCTTTGATCAGGGCAATGAATTGATCCCACGTCATACTATACAACGGGATCTTTCCGGAGGCCTCCATCAGAGATCTCCACCATGCCAATGCTTCCCCTTTGAAGGACTGTGACACATACTTAACTATATCCCCTTCAGCGCACCCGCTGATATCCACCACCGTGTCCATTTCATCCAGCCATGTCATACAGTCGACGGCCCCTTTTTCTCCAGTAAAATCCCTGGGTTTACAAGACACGAAGTACTTGTAAGTGCAACCCTTGTTACGGGGTCCTTGATGCAGTACTATATGCTGAGATGGGTCACTTTGATTGTTGGTGGACTGACGGTCATCACCGTCTTTCTTGGGTCCCTTCTTCTTGGGAGGAGGCTTGTTATGAGCCTCAGAATGTGTCCTTGGCTTTGATTGTGACGCAGAGTGGGTCCTACTCCGAGTACCACTGTATTCCTCATATTGTCTATCCAAAGCTTGTGTGATAGCTCCGTCTATGATTGCTTTTAGTTCAGCACCCGTTAATGTAATCTGGGCGTTCTCATTCGGCTCCACAGGATGGCTATTGCCTTCATTGGAGTCAGCCATTTGTATTGAACTGTTGCAGGAAACAAGGTCAATATTTTATTTGGGATTTTATTATGGAATTACCCCTTAGGGTAATTCGTTAACCATGGTAAACAGAGACCATATTTGGTTAACTTATTAATCGTATTAATTTAGGATTTCAATTAAAATTTATCCTAAACATAAAACAATAACAATATATATTAGCACATAAGGCTTGGTCTCATGGACTATTTCATAAACCATGATTTCAGAGTATCAAGACTTTTAAGGTTTGAACCTAGTTCATTACCTTTATTAGACAGGGAGTCATAGCTACCACTGTCTTTTGGCTCATGTAGAAATGAGCAAGGCCCGTAGGCACTATATTACCACGTATGGTTAAATATGATCATCTTAATTGATGATGTAAATCCAGGATTCAGAGATCATTAAACTGGATTAGGAATCTTCTAAAGAATCCTTATTCATTTAAGAATGACATGTGATTTTTAACGAATCACTTCTGCCAGAAGTGTTAACATGTTTTAAGATGTTAACAGGGACTTGAATCTTTTAAACCGGTCTTACCATTTTGGCCCGGTCTTATATTTGACACGAGGCTAGGTTTCACACTTAAAGATTCTTAATTAATTAATTATTTAGGCAGGTTAAAAGGAATGATTTTAATTTATTTATTTCATTTATAATTTACTTATGCACAAATGGCAACCATGAAATTTATGAAAATAACACTCCATTAATTTTATCACTATATTACATATCGCCCTAAACGGGTCTTTTACACATGAAATTTGCCCACGCAGGAGCTAAAACATACCAACATGCCCACGCAGGGGTCTTACAGAAGATATGCCCACGTAGGGGTCTTACAGAAAGACACAAGTCCTCGTAGGGACTAACACACCAACAATTGTTCACGTAGGGACTTAAACAAACATAAGTCCACGCAGGGACTAAACATACAACATACCCTCGTAGGGGTTTATGGAAAGATAGACCCACGCAGGGGTCAATACACACTAACAAATATACACACCCACGTAGGGGCTTAACAACCAAATATGCCCACGTAGGGGCTCGACAACAGCTGGGAGGATTTAATAATCCTTCTTGTTCTTTCCCTTGAGCAGCCCTATTAATCCCTGGAAGAAGGTCTGCTTCTCTTGGTGGTCGCGGCGAGCTTCCCGCTCAACCTGATTCAATCGATGTAGAATTTCCTCCCGTTCTGGGGGAGACATTCGTGGCGGCTGCGACTGCGTTCTTATGATAGGCCTGGGGTGTATTGGGTACCCCTGATTTGGGTAGCTTACCCCCCATGGATCTCCGTAGGGTCCTTGGGCATTAAGGGCGTTATAATTTGCTGCTTCCATATAAGGATCTGCCTCAGCGTATCCGTAGTTGTGGTAAGCTGGCGGTTCAAACGGGTTGTAATTACTTGGACCCGTGTACGCTGGTATTGGGTTTTCAAAACCCATGGGCAGTGGCTGTTGAAAAACTGGTTGCGAAGGCCCACCCATTTGTGGGTCCTCATAGTGCGGTGGGTAATGACTAGCACTAGACTGACGTGGGGAATCGAAAGTGAAGCCCCCCGGTCGCACCGACATACGGGCACCGGTTCTTCTACGCCTTGGCGGTTGAGGAGGTGGCGGTTGAACTGGTGGCGGTGGAGGTGGTGGCGTAACTGCCACAAACCGATGATCCTCTGATGAATCTTGATGATGCGGCTGTGGTTGTGGCTCCTGGTGCTGATGAGAATGCTGCTGCTGGTGCTGCCCTTGTGACGACGAGTGGTGTGATGGTGTATAATACCACTGGTGTTGATCGAACAGGGCTTGAAAACTATCTGGACCACCGTAGGGTGATCCGTGAAAGGACGATCCATCCGAAATTTCGATGGGGTGGTTCGGGGTACCACTCGCTGGCATGACGGGGTCCGTATCCTCGTCCATATCATCCGCGTGATCCCCGGAAAAGTGGTCATCGGGACCCAGTGGGTTAAAACCCACGGGTTCCGGTATGAATCCTACCGGGTTAAACTGTCCCCGAAAGATAGGTGTAGGGTCTCCATATGAATGATGAGACAGTGATCTCTACAGCGGTACGTATGAGGGCTGTGGATTGTTCGGCTCGTAAGGGTTAAGAGCGGGCGGAGTCGAACTATGCGAAACCGACCGCCTAGCCGGCTCGAACTGGTTTCTTCTATTCTCCCGAGGGTCGTCACTCTCGGTGTTTGATGGAGCTCGTCTTCGTGAAGACCCAGCTTCATGATCGTTGGGGGCGGTAACTGGCCCCTTTCCTCGTCCTCTTGTTCGGAAGAATCTCGGAGGCATCTTTGTTATTCCTGTCAATAAAGCATAAGATAACAATAACAAAAATATAAAATTTAAAGGACAAAACAAATACCGAAGAGGTGGAATTTGTCCTAAGTTATAAGTCTAGACTCAAAAGTTTAGATATGTGCAATTGTGTAACTGATATTAAACAAAAAAGGCTAGTGTTTAATTCACTCAGTGTTGGCTCTGATACCAACCTGTCACACCCCGATTTCCACGTGTCACCGGTGGGCCCGGTGGGGGAGTATCGTGACGTGGTTGGCAACGTAATAGTCAAACAACACAATATAATAATGCACAGCGGAAGCAATTTAAAAATAAGATACAACCGAATTTATTTATTGTAAACAAAGTCACAATTATCCGGTGTTTATCCACAGTAGGATCGAATTAAAACATTGCTTATGGTTCAACAGACTTCGGCATCTTAAGCTTGCGAGACTTCTAATGATGCTTAGGAGAATCCCAGCCTATTTCGCCTAGTACCTGCATTTTATCTTTTTGGGAAAATACGTCAGTTTACACTGGTAAATACATTCAACTGACTCATTTTGGAAAATGATAAAAATTGGTTTGGATGCACGTGGCATAAATCATTTTATTTAACTTGGGAGAATTATTTTAATAATATAATAATCTTGTGAACGAATTACATGTTACTTATGCGTTCAGTAGCCCGGAACGTATCCGGGTTAAAGATCAATAGACACACCACTTTAAGTGAGTTATACACGGGAGTACGCCTACACCCCGTGCTCAGGTCGTGGCCATCTCGTAAGATGATGCCAGGGATATCCGGGACATGGTCATTAACCCCCCAAAGGCTGTAAAGTAAACAAATCTGTTTAAAACGAGCCGATCAAATTATTCAACTACCCACTAAGCGTGGAGATTTGATGCTCGATCAAGCGGTACGCTATGTACCGTAACCCAAGCCCGTATAGGGAAAATAAGTTAAAAGTATTTACCTTGATGCAAAGTATAGTCACAATAAGCAAATAGCAAGTATCTTTTACTGGTTCTCCTAATCTGGAACGAAGGTTAAATATAACCTATTAGAATGCTAACGGGTCTGTTATTAAGCTTAAGCTTAGACCGGCTAGTTTCAAGATACGGTTCGTACGCACGATTAAGCGAAGACCGGATAGAATGTGATTCAGCCCCGACAAGTTTGAAGACTTGTTTAATATGGGTTTATTATTCACATTCTGGATTTTGAGATAAAACCGATAAGGTTTGACCCGTTTCGGCTAATTTATGTAAACTTGTTACATAAACCGAGTCGAACGCGTAGTATGCGTAACGGGTATCCGTAAGAGCCATATACAGGTTTCCTAAGTTAATATGCTTCAAATATGTTGTAACATCAGTAGGATGTCTTTCGTTATGCCCCGAACTAATTTAAACACAAACTATGCCCCGTAGGGGTAGTTTGGTCATTTTAAAGTTTGTAAAAGAGTTTAATTGTTTAACTGAGTTACAGGTCTGATGTAAACAGCAAACATACTCATTTTGATGGGTTATAACAGTAGGCTAAGGCATATATGTGAAATTTATCATATTTAACCAAACTATGCCCCGTAGGGGTATTTTGGTAATTTCACATAAGCCGAAAAGCTCAAAAACGAAGTCTGAGTTTATCAAACTTTGCTTACTGTTAAAATATCATAATTTGCCTCATATATCAGTAGGTATCAACCCGGGTATGTCCAATATGATTCTAAGACATACTATGCGTTAAAAACGCTAATTATGGCGATTAAAGGCCATTTCCGGGTTCTATACTTAAATCTGATATTTTTATATTTCCAGAAGGCTTAAAATAATTTATTAATCATATGTGATCAGTAGCAAAAGGTTTGGAGTCGTTTAGATAAGTAAAACTCATTTTATGGCCCGTAAGGGCAAAACCGACAATTACCGAATTAAGCCTACGACTATGAGTTATGCTCAGCCTAAAATTAATTAAAAATCTTTAAAATTCCCAAAATAATATATTACATCAGTGGGTAATTCTTTTGATACCAGAAAGTATGTTTAATTAGGCTATACGCTAATTACGCCATTTTATTAACATAAAGCACCGTAATTACGCTAATGAGCATAACTCTTAATCTACAAGTCAAACTGATGTCAAATTTTGCATACAAGTTTATATATCAATATTCAAGGTTTCTACACTTTTACATTTTCATAAATCATGTTTTAAGGTAATAAGGGCATAACGGTCAACGTATGAGCAATTAACGGAAATATGCATATTAATTGGATAACTAGTGAACCAAGGTGTATATTCACAGAGGGTTGTTCTAACATGTATCCTAGTCCAATTAAAGCTCTGAGGCATTTCTAAAATATGCCTAAACGGGTCAGAACTGAAAGTCAAAGTGAAAGTCAAACTATGTGACTTTCGGTTCCGAACCGGGTCTAAACAGGAAATAGTCGGGTTGGACATGTTGGGACATGTTCTTACACTTATTTCTAAGTTATAACAATGTTCAAACAGGTTATATATGTTCTAGATAGCTAAATATGCATAAATGACATTTTAAGCAATATGTTGACTTTTTAAGTAAAGGTTTGACCCGACATTTGACCTGCTTAGGATGGTGATCAGGGGAAACCCTTTTGGGGTTTTATTTCCCACATAAATACCATTCTAAAACTATTTTTAATTCGAGATAAGACTGAGTCATTAGTGACTAATCTCGAAGTCAAACCGTAATTACGACGGTTTGACTTTTAGCTAATTAACTAAGCTAAACACAACTAAACAAGAACTAGTAGACTTACAATAGTCCAATGCACGAATTTAGATCAGATGGGAGAGTTCCTTAGCTCCAGAAATGCTCCAATGATCAAATGCAAGTGTGAAGAATGTTGTGATCTTGGAGTGCCTTTTATACTTGTTGCACTCACCATGATTGGTTGACAACTAACTCTAGGATTAACCACAACCATCCAACACTTGTCCTAGTGCTTCTAGGATAGTTTAGGGTCTTTAAATAATGAGAAAAACCGGTTTAATGGGTTAAAATCGCGAAAGACAGGCAACAGCCCGTTTTTTGGAGCTGGGCGCACCCTTGCGCATCGTAGCAACATATTGCTACGATGCGTAAGCATTCAACAGGGGCTGTTTTGCTTGTTCTTTCATTATCTCGAAAAGGCAGCCCACTTGCACGACTTTGGGGCCTCAATTTGCAACTTAGGACCCTCACAAAGTGTATGATCCTGTATAATACCCTACCATTTGAACTTGTTCCATTTGAATGCATTTGCAAGACCCGAAAACTTCGGTTTATCATTCATTTTCCTTGTGAGGTCTTATCATGCTTTTGCAATTCCTTTACTCACAATAATTCTCAGAATTTAGGGCATAAAGAATGTGTAGTAACATTATATCGGGTCTTGGGATTTATAATTGAGGTCGTTCAGAGGTAACAATTTAACATGACGCCACTTTAAATCCTGCCGAAACTCCTTTATTAAATCCGGGTTTTCAACGCGTTTTGTCTTACATGACACGTGTCGTTTTATAATTAAACCCGAAATTTTCGAGGTGTTACATCCTCACCCCCTTAAAATAAATCTCGACCCGAGATTTACTGAAACAAGTAAGGGTACTTTTCTTTCATCGTGGATTCAACCTCCCACGTGAAATCGGGACCTCTACGGGCATCCCATTTGACCTTAACAAAAGGTATATGCTTTCTCCGAAGCTTTCTTACCTGTCGATCTTCAATCGACAAAGGTTTTTCCACAAACGTTAAGCTCTTATCTATTTGCACATCTGTATGTGGCATGACATGTGAATCGTCAGCGGAACACTTCTTTAGATTGCAGATGTGGAACACATTGTGAATTCCACTGAGCTCTTCTGGTAAGTTCAACTTGTAGGCAACTGACCCGACACGTTCGATAACCTCGAAAGGTCCTATGTATCTCGGGCTTAGTTTGCCTTTCTTACCAAATCGCATCACCCCTTTCCATGGTGACACTTTAAGTAGGACTTTGTCACCTACTTCGAAGTGAAAATCCTTACGACTTGGATCCGCGTAACTCTTCTGCCTATTCCGGGCAGCTTGGAGATTGTTACGAATCTGGACAATCTTGTCCGTCGTTTCGAACACGATCTCTGGTCCTGATAACTGGACTTCTCCAACTTCCGCCCAACAAACTGGCGATCTACACTTTCTACCGTATAATGCCTCAAAAGGCGCAGCCTTTATGCTGGTATGGTAGCTATTGTTGTAGGAGAATTCGATCAATGGTAAGTTCTTATCCCAGCTACCTCCCAAATCGATCGCACATGCGCGTAGCATGTCTTCCAACGTTTGGATAGTACGCTCACTCTGACCGTCTTTCTGAGGATGGTAAGCCGTACTAAAGTTCAAACGTGTGCCCAAAGATTGCTGGAAGCTCTTCCAAAAATGTGACGTGTACCTAGTATCTCTATCAGAGATAATAGCTACAGGTATGCCGTACAAGGCTACAATCTTATCAACGTATAACTGGGCTAACATATCGGAGCTATAAGTCTCCTTGATGGGTAAGAAATGAGCTGACTTAGTCAGTCGGTCAACTATAACCCATATCGTATCATTTCCTTTCCTTGTCTTGGGTAACTTGGTAATAAAATCCATAGTTACCATCTCCCACTTCCACGTAGGAAGTTCAGGCTGTTGTAGCAAACCTGACGGTTTCTGATGCTCGGCTTTGACTTGCGCACATGTCAAGCATTTTGCTACATGGGCGGCTACAGACTTTTTCAAGCCTATCCACCAATAATTTGCCTTTAAATCCTGGTACATCTTATCAGCTCCAGGATGAACGGAGTATTTGGAACTATGGGCTTCTTGGAGGATGACATCACGAAGTCCTCCAAAAATCGGAACCCATATTCGTCCGTTTAATCGTAAAATTCCGTCCTTGCTAAGAGTTAACTGCTCCTCAGTCACTCCTAACTTTTCATTAGGATAGTTAGCTTCCAACACAGCTTCTTTCTGTGCAGCTAACACCCTTTCTATCAAACTGTTCTTTATCTCCATACGCTTGGCGTTAATTCGAATGGGTTTAACCCTTTCCTTTCTGCTCAAGGCATCAGCGACTACATTCGCTTTGTCGGGATGGTATTTGATTTCACAATCATAATCATTTAAAGTTTCCATCCAACGGCGTTGCCTCATGTTTAATTCTTTCTGGTTAAACAGATGCTGGAGGCTCTTGTGATCAGAAAAGATCACAAATTTGATTCCATAAAGATAATGCCTCCACAGTTTTAGTGCGAACACAACGGCACCCAATTCCAAGTCATGGGTGGTGTAATTCTTTTCGTGCACCTTTAACTGTCGTGATGCATAGGCAATCACCTTGCCTTTCTGCATAAGCACACACCCCATGCCAGTGTGTGATGCATCACAATAAACTACAAATTCTTCAGCGCCTTCAGGTAAGGTAAGCACAGGAGCGTTGCTCAACTTTTGTCTCAAAACATCGAAGGACTCTTGCTGCTTAGGGCCCCAAACGAACTTTACTTTCTTCTTGGTCAAGGAAGTTAGGGGTGCAGCAATCCTTGAAAAATTTTCAATGAAGCGCCTGTAATATCCTGCCAATCCCAGGAAGCTACGAATCTCCCTAGGTGTCTTTGGCTCTTGCCAATTCATAACAGCTTCAACTTTAGCGGGATCCACCTGGATACCACGCTCACTGACCACATGTCCAAGGAATTGGACTTCTCGTAGCCAAAATTCACACTTAGAGAATTTGGCATAGAGCTTCTCCCGATGTAGGGAAAGAAATCAACCACAACTACGTACTTAAATTTTTAGAATAAACTTATATACGTAACTTATTAAAGAAGTATCAAATTAATCAATAAATTAATATATGTTAAAAAAAGAAAAAAACAATTATTAAAAAAAAGGTAAAAGAAATAGATGTTTAAAAAAAGAAAAATATGTTATTAAAAGTAAATATAATAATAAACTATTATAATATATTAAATAATAAAATAATAAAAAACTATATATTATTATAAAAATAAAGTTACTATTCATCGTCCCTCGAAATCAATATATACTAGGGTTTTTTTCAGTCGCGCGTTACGGCGAAACGGAGCAAACGATAATGTAAAACAAACGTTATTTGAAAATGTAGAATGTTGTTTAGAAAGCCAAACTGTTAGAATCGGTTCAGTTTATTATTGTATCATTTTACGATAGAAAATAAATACTTTATTTTTTAATATAAATTTGTTTTTAATAAAAGTTATATTATCGAGGGTAAAAAGTAAGTTCAACTATGTACTTAATTGAACATAATTAAGTAAAGGTAATTAACAAACATAATTTATTAAAGAAATATCAAATTAATTGATAAAGAGTAAAGGTAAATTTAAAAAAAAAGAAGAAAATATTATGGAAAACAAAATAAATAATAAATAAAATATGGTTTTAGAAAAGGAAAAATAAAAAATACGTTAAAAGCTAAAAGTAAATAGAAAAAAATTAACATATATTAAAAGTTAAAAATAAATATTAAAAAATATATTAATATAATAAAATATTAAAAAGCGATATATTATTTTAAAATTACTATTCATCATCCTTCGAAAACTATATATATATAATATATAAATGATAAAGTAAAGGTAAATTAAAAAAAAAGAAAATATTATGGAAAACAAAATAAATAATAAAGAAAATATGGTTTTAGAAAAGCAAAAATAAAAAATACGTTAAAAGCTAAAAGTAAATAGAAAAAAATTAGAGTTAAATGTTATTTTAGTCCCTGTGGTTTGGGCTATTTTGCCAGTTTAGTCCAAATGTTTCATTTTTAACCTGTGGGTCCAAAAAGGTTTCACAGTTGCCATTTTAGTCCACTTGGTTAACTTCATCCATTTTTTCTGTTAATGAAAAGGCCAATTCGGTCATTTTGTATGTAATTCTGTTAACTAAAAGGGCAATTCAGCCATATAAAATGACTGAATTGGCCTTCTTGTTAACAGAAAAAATGGATGAAGTTAACCCAATGGACTAAAATGGCAACTGTGAAACCTTTTTGGACCCACAGGTTAAAAATGAAACATTTGGACTAAACTGGCAAAATGGTCCAAACCACATAGACTAAAATGGCATTTAACTCAAAAAATTAACATATATTAAAAGTTAAAAATAAATATTAAAAATATATTAATATAATAAAATATTAAAAAGCGATATATTATTTTAAAATTAAAATTACTATTCATCATCCTTCGAAAACTATATATATATAATATATATAATTGTAAATTGTTAAGACACGGTTACCCGAGATGGTTTTTTTTTTCTTTTAAACCATCCGTAGTGGGGTGTTATTTTAAAAAAAAAAATTGAAAAAAAACGCCCAGAAACGCCCCCACTACCATTACATGGGGCGTTACTTAAAAAAAATCAAAAAAATGAACTTTGGCGTTTTAATAATAACGCTGATATGAACTTTGGCACATGTTTGTTTAACCAATCAATTTTGAGCATTTGTCTGACAACTTTGGAGAACCTCCATGCAAGTTTGACTAGCCAATCACCATCCATCTGTTTGCTTTTTTTTTTTTTTTTTTTTTAATGATTGGAAGGGGCATTATCAGGCATTATTCCCACTACGCCACTTTTGCAATAACGCCCCATGCTGACTGGGATGACACATGGATAATGCCCCATGGTGGGGGCATTATAACAATTTACCACTACACATGGTCTTAGAATATTAGATCTTGATCAGTTGGAGAAGTAGAGGTTCTGCCATTCATATATATTCTTATCTGATGGCAATCCAGGTTAGTCTGTTGATGAAGCTCTCCTGCGGATAGTTATTGACAAATGTTCTTGGTATATATGTTGAGATCAGGATATGTTAATAACTTAAAAAATTTTATGCTTACTGATTCTGCTGCTCATGTTGTTTTTTGTATGTCTATCGTTGCTCTGGTGACCAAACTTTAATAGCAAGCATCTGCTCAAAACAAAGCTTGTTTATTTGGTATCAGGGGAGGCTTAGATGGTATGTGGGGAGGACTTTCGCACAGGGCCGTGATTTCGAGGGGCATATGTTTTTAAAAAAAATCATATATATACATGTTATTTTTAAAAATATTAAACTCATACCAATTTCAAGTAAGGCTCGTTTACAAATCATTTTTTATGATTTAGACTTTAGAATTTAGCCCACTAGGTTAATTGAATCTATTACTAATTGAAAACGAAGTCTTAGATAATATAAATTGTGAAGAGTTGATCCACCAATTTGCTATGAAGAATGCAAGGAGGGCTGTACGAATTATTGGTTAGCTATTAGCGTATTAGTTATTACGGTATGTAACTCATTCGAATACTATAATTTTCTCTTTTTTCATAATTGTATTGTTTATCGAATACTACGATTTTGTCATTTTCGTAATTGCATTGTGTATCGTTAAGACATAAGGACACATTTTTCGAGCTCGAACAGACATGAGTTCTCAGAAACGCCAAATTCAAGTTACATTTACTCATTTTTTTTATTTGATTAGGGGCATGAATACTAACAAATGAATCTATCCCCTTTATAGCCTAATGGAGATGGATATGATTGGGTGGTTCCGCTGGTGTCACGATTATACTCTAGTGGTCTTTTAAATTTGTCGTTCAAAAAAATTACTTACTCTTAAACTTTATATAATTTTTATATGTTACATTCGTGTGTCACACGCAGTGGCGGATCTAGAAATCATTATAGGGGCAACGTTTCAGAAAAAAAAAAAAAAAAAAGTTCTAAAGGGGTAACGAAATCGAAATAACGTCAATTTTTTCCCGAAATTTACACTACTGCCGGAGCGTTAAGGGACAACGGGGGTTACCCCTTGTTACACTCTATATCCGCCCCTGGTCAAACGGCTCATAACCTAGTTATAAACTAAAATAAAATAAAGTTTGTTTTGCAAAAATGTTGTTCGGTCGATAGAAGAAATCCTACGTCGAAAAGAATATTATGATGTGCCCATCTTTTTTTCATTATTATCATCGATGCAATAGTTTTTATTATACCTCGCGATCATCTAAAACGATATCGGATATACTACAAAAAAATGAAAATAGTTATATTAAATTATCAATATACATTTAAGACACTTTAAAATTTTCAAGGTTATATCATAAAATCCAAAATTATATTCTCTTTGATTTGATATTAGTTTTGATATATTTTTTTAAATGGCTATTTTTTAAGTGTTTTGATAATTGTTAAGTTATGTATCTAACTTTATTTGTTGATGCATCTAATGCATTAGAATAATGTATGTAACTATTTTGTTTTCATTTTCCTTTTGCAGAGAGTTTTGAAACGTTATTATTGATTGCATTGTTCTCATTATCTAGTTTAGAGGTGAAAAATACGAGACTATCAAATAAATTGGCTTAAGTTTTTATTTGTTTAATGAAATCGTTTTGTTTTGTTCACGTTTAACGTTAGATGTCTACAACATCGTATTCATTTTTCCGCACATAATGATCGGTTTCAATACAAAGTGGATTTCGTCTAATGTACGAAGCAAAGAGGTGACGGCATGTGTACATGAGTGGATTAGATGGGTGAGGCGAGGTACGTTGATTTATGACACACATAACTCCACCGTTTAGAATGGTATACCTGCACCTTGTTAAAGGGTAGTCAAAAACCCATTTCAGACCAGGAAACAAATTTGCATCGTATAACACATTATTCATTGTGTAAAAGGTACAACCGCACGATCCTTTACACCTTTTAAAAAAAATTAATAATATCATTTTTGTATTAAATAAAATAAAAATCTCAATTTTATGATATAATGTAAAAGAATAGTAATAAGCATACAAGTGTTATCCAAGTTTAAAAATTCGATGAAAATAGGGGTTGCCTTCGCAAGGCTTGCTTGAAAGTCCCAACTTAAAGGCCGGTTAATAATTAGTAATTGGTCCAGCTTTTCCGGCCGACTTTTAAAGAAAGAAGACAATACAATGGATGAATTTCCTCTTTTTAACACTTGTAGTCATTAATAACTTCTATTTACTTACAAAATTATCACCAAATTAGTATTAACCATTAAGATAATTGGATCAAAAGATCATACTGGTTTTGGCAAACCTTTTTTAATTAATTACGAGTTTGTGTATATAGTAAAGTGAGAATATTTATATATTAATCAATTTTTAACAGACGTGCACAATTTATAAAATAGGTAGGGGTGAGCAAAAGGAAAAACCCGACCCTACCCGACCATTAACCGACCCAACCCGACCCGAGAACCGATCAAGAATAAAATACAGAACCGATTCACTACCCTAAATATAGGGTCGGTTCCGGTCCATAGTTCCAAGTCGGGTTTCACCATGAAAAGAACCGAGAACCGACCCGACCCTATTTTATATGAAAAATTGGAACCGATCTAAATACCTAGGTACTTCGATTTGGGTCGGGTTGGGTATATTTTCGGTTCGGTTCTTGGTTATTTTCGGTCCGGACCTAAACTTGCTCACCCCTAAAAATAGGGCTACTTAGCAAGGTGTCAAAGCAGGAGACCAAATTATAGTTATAACCAACCTATAGGTAAATTTTCTAAGAGCTTGTAGCTTAACTGTATTACTTGTGTAGTAAAAGTGTTCAATTCCAAATGGTTAAAGGTTGAAGAGAATGTTCTTTTTGGTATGGGGTAATAAAATGGACGAGGCGAAGGAATAGACGAGGTAATGAATGGACATAAGAATGAAATAGATCATTACCATTTCATCGTCTTATTTGGTTACCATATGGGAATATTAGCATGTGTTTGTTAGGCAAGAGATGAAGGAATATAATCGGCGATGGATGGCGGTAGTGGGTGGTGGCAGCGGTGGTCGATGGCGGTGGCGATGGTGATCGGTAGTGGAGGGTGGCGGCGGCAGAGGGTAACGGTGGTCACTGATGGTGACGATAATCGGCGGTGGCGCTAGTGTTCAGTGGCGGGGGGTGGTTGTGGTCGCGAGTGGCGGCGGCGGTCAACGACGATGGGTGGTGGTCGGTGGTGGCGGTGGCGCTAGTGTTCAATGGCGATGGGTGGTGGTGGTCAGCCAGGGCGTGCGGCGGCGGTAGTGGTCAACGGCATAGGGCGGCAGCGGCAACGGGTGGTGGTGGGTGGTGTTGATGATGAAGGTGAGAGAGGGAATGGAATGGAAAAAAATAAAGGAGTGTAGTTGGAATGAATTTGAGAGAATGAAATGGCTTATGTAATGGGTGATTTCATTATCTTGATCAATCAAACACATTTTTTCTCATTCCCTCATAATTGTACTGTAACAACCCGGACTTTCGTGCGTTGTTACTACTCGCTATACACGTTACGCCTAGCACCAGAGATTCGGATCATAATGTAGCTATATCGCATAAATCGCTAAATCGCAGTATTTTCGCATATTATCGCATATTTTATCGCTATCACATCACATTTCACTTGCTGACCACCACGAAGATGTCAAGTAAGGACCAATTCTACCCTCCTTGATAGTCGTGAAGTGTCGCAGGGCAACTCATTACTCAAACAACACATTAACGTTCACGATGACTTTGAGTGAGGACCTATTCTACCCTCCTCAATGACCGTGAAGCGTCGCAAGGTAATCGCATATTCGAAACGAGACCCGGTTATTGTATCGCAACTCTGGATAATTAAATATAATATGAATACATACATACGGCCCTTATGAATAATTAAATATATAATAAATACATATAACAATACGAAACGGTGTAACGCTCAAGTCAAAACGATAAAGCCCAGACGGACGAAAGGCCAAGTCCGAACGGATGGTCCTGTCCGATCGGATGGACCTGTCCGATCGGATGACACTAGCCGATCGGATGACCCTGGCCGATCGGATGGCCCTGTCCGATCGAACGGCCCAAACCTCCTTCTTCCTTCCCCCTTTGCCTATAAATACCTCATATGTCACCTCAACAACAGTTGAGGTGACTGCTCTCGTTCGGCC
>JARYGA010043990.1:0-69041 GCA_030545235.1 Helianthus tuberosus
CATCTGATCTTATCGTTTTTCAAATGATTTAAAAGACAAAGCAAATAACAAGGTTCATGACTAAACATTTTCTCAAACATAAGTCATGAATCTTATTTTCACAAAACCTATGTATCTCACAGGCATTTTTATGCTGACGTACCTATTTTCACATGTGTTTTTCAGGAACTGTTGCATAAGATGGTCAAGATACACATAGACAGACTTGGGCTTTAGTGACAATAAAAGATGCAAGACTAGTTAATTATGTTGTATTTAATTGTTTATTAAGACATTGCAACACTTTTAATCAATAAAACGAAACTTCAATTGCCATGGATTTGAAACAATTAATTTTGTTACAACACTCCCCGATATTTCCGCCACGTTTTGTATGTTCTACGTGGTCGGGGTGTGACAGAAAAGATGGTATCAGAGCCAATGGTTATAGGGAATTAGGTTATTAGTAATTAGTAATGCTTTGACCTAGTCTATAACCTTCTTAGGACCCTAACGCGAGTTTACTTGCGTTTAGTCATAAAACAATACTGTCGCCTATCCTTAGGCGACAATCGCAACAAAAACATAAATTTCAAAACCGCATTGAAAACTAATCATCTGTTCTAGGATGATTGATTACTAGGTTTTGAACCCTCTATTGTAAGGTTTTGAACTCTCTATTATATGGTTTTGAACCCCTTTGAGTTTTCAAAACTTCGTCAAGGTTTTGGGTTTTAAATAATGTGAACACGTGCAAACTGGAAGGGTGAATGCCTGTATTCTGGGTTTTCTGTCTAGGCAAGCACTTCGTATACATCTCATCAGACGCGAGACCAGTTGTGCTTACCTGGGAATTCTTGGGATGAGTGTTCACTTATAGGCGAGCATGTCTTCGCGATACATTATTTTTGACCTATTTACTTTGATTTGTCACCATCTCATTTGTTTGCCTTAGGTAACAAACAAATGATCACAATTTTCATTCGTTACCATTCTGTATTGATTATCCAATAACCTTTCACTCGTTTCTTCCTCTGTCTTTCATTTTCTTCTAGAATGTCTATTCCTCTTGGCACTGGTCAAATGCCCGAGCGAACAGCCAAATTTGTCCAGCAAATTGGCGAAGTGATTCAGAGGACTGTGGATTTAGGTATTGCCATGGCTCGTATTAACAATGAAGCCTCTCGTCTCGACAATGAAGCCACTCAAGAGACACCAAAGGAAGCAGTAGTCAGGCTTGCAACAACATCAAGGAAGCGTAAGGCTTCAAGGAAACCCGCAGCGGTTACACCTAATCAAGCTGGACCTAGCCAAGTGGCAAGGCCACCAACTAGGAAGCCGTACTTAGGAACTGCTCCTAGGTGCAAGCGATGCAACGGTCATCATTCAAACCTCATACCCTGCTGGAAATGTACCTATTGTGGACGGCGGGGACATTTGGTCAACACATGCCGCTTTGCTATCCAGAACAAAGCTGTTGCAAATCTTGCTGCTACCCAACTCCAAGTCAACCCTACTCAAGCTCGTTTCCCGCGTGGTACTTGCTACAACTGTGGCGATACGAGCCATTTCAGGAACAACTGCCCGAAGATAGTCAGTGCAAATCCAACCCTCGGATGAGCATTTGGCTGAACAAAGGATGTTGCTGTCTTATGCCTTTGTTTCTTTTGTTTCGTGTATTGTGAAACAATATGTCTTGTTCATAAATAAAAATCGTTGTTCACAAATTCTGACATACAAGTATAGTTACATGTGTGTATGATTTTCCTATGATACCTGCATTAAGGAACTATGTTCCTTACAAACTACTCTTGTGATTCTCACTTTCAAGTGATCGCTCATAATTTCCTCGAAAGTTCTAAGTACTCGTTTCATTCTAAGAAACGAAGTACAGGAAATAAAGTGAAATTATGAGTAATCGTGCTTTTTACACATCGGTATTTTTGAATCCTTGGTTGGATAACTAAGGATATTTTCAAATCTCATACCCATTACGTTTTGATTTTTTTCAACATTCACAGTACAAGTATTTCAAAACCATCTTCATGACCTCAAAATATTTCATATAGTTTGAAAACAATTTTTTCTAGATGCATTGTCTATGTTATTTCAAAAACATTGGCCATGTTATCAAAACCAACCTTTCTAATTTCAAAATATTTCATATAGTCTGAAGACAATATTAACACAATACATTTTCTGATCAAGTGCATGATTTCGAAAAGCATCATTCATGTCTTTCAAAAACCTTATACATAATTTCAAAATTCATCTCGCATGATTTTAAAACATTTTTGTAAATATATCTACTTAATACACCTACTTTATTTCAAAAGTATTATATATAAGGTTTCAAAAACGTTAAACACCTTTTTCTTAAAAGAACCCCATGCTTAGTTTTCAAAAATATTTTCCTCATACATTGACTTAACCTTCAAAATTCTGCTTCATATGTCGCCTTGGCATATCTAGCATCTCAATTTTATAAGCATTTTTACTTCATGTTTTGACATAAGCACGTCCAGTGCAAGGTATCAAAACATCTTCAACTTCTAAAATCCATAAGGGATCTTTTTATCTTCACAATTAGATCCTTGTGGATGATCATCATTCGAATCAGAGTCCTTAATTGGATTCCTTATGTACCCGAATTCGAACATTTCGGTTCCTTATAATCGAAATCGAATTTTTCTTTTAAAAAGATCTTTCTATCTTTATAGTTAGATTCTTGATAATGTTTAAAGTACCAAATGAAATCCACGAGATGGATTCCTAGTGTGCTTTAAATACATGTACTCTGTTAGCAGAACAAACTTCTAGTTAAACAATTTTGTGATTATGTGACTGTGTTTATTCATCTTATGTTTTCTTTTATGCATTTTTAGTGTTTTTAATACTCTGGATATCCGTTATCCAAATCCTCGCAGGATCTTTCATATCTTCATATGAGAGATTCGTAGCAGGATATTCAAAAGGTACTACCTTCAATCCTTAATGGGCTTCTATGTAATAGTTAAGACCCTTGGATTATATAGTACTGCTCCATGATTCATAATAGACCCTTTAGTGGTCTAGTCAAAAGGATTGATTCACAATTTGGTTAAAAAAAATGACATCTAGTGATGTAGCTGAACAGACTCCTTGAAAGTCTATTTAAATCATTTAATGATTTAGTCTAAAGGACTCTATGGCGGTCTAAGTCACGCTCATCACAGGATTTTTCATTTGGTTTTACCCTACACATTATAAAATAGGCTGTGTGAACTGTGCAAGGAATTCTCTAATTATGGATGCGCACATAATTATGAAATTTAGTGCACAGAAATCCAGTAAGATTTATTATGTGAAGGAACCGATAGTGACAACAATAACAAAATGAGAACGATGTAATGGAGGCATGGTGGACGCACCAATGACGCTTCATATACTTGTATATAAGTGTCCCTCTTACATTGCAAACATAATGTTATTAAGGTTACTAGAAGTTCAAGAACCCTAACCAATGTTACTTGATCTTTTCAACTTCATGTTTTAAATTCTTACAAGTTTCCTCTAAATAAATTTCGGGACGAAATTTCCTAAAGTAGGGGAGACTGTAACACCTGTGCCTTCACGGCCATCAAACAAATACCAAACCAATGAAATATTATATTTCATACTTGGGATTTGTAAAAATATGTGTATCGTTTACACATATCAACTCTTGTTCGATTTCAAACCCTAAATCGCTTTCTGGAAGGTTATACGCGCACCGATGCGTAAATATAACCAGTTTAATCCAACAAACACTCCGGAATAGTGAAATAGGCTTAACATACCTTAAATAACCTTTACATAACTTAGATATAAGTTTTGGAAGGTTTGGTGTGGTGAAATCAAAGTTTAATCGCTTACAGGGACTAAAGTTGACAAACTGCGAAAGTATGCCAATTTGAACTGTAACAGACATTCCGGAACATGACCATAAGTTAAACATACCATAAATATCCTTCACATAGCTTAGAAATAGGCTTTGAGGTGTTCGGTGTGCTAAAATAAACTTTTGTGTCATTCAGGGACTAAAAGTGTCAAAAAGTGCACAAGTTTGCATTTTCGCGCATAACTTACGTTCTGAATACATCTGGACATCCAAAAATTTATGTAAGCATGAATACATTATATTTTAGTGTTCTCCATAAGAAAAATCCATTCGTCACGTCATTTGGATCGTTTTTCGCGCTTATGCGCATTCCGTCGTAATTAAGCGAACATCGCGTTCGTACGGCCAAACGAACCAACCTCCGGCATATTTTTGAGCATGTTTTGAGTTCCCTATACTTAAACTTCATTTTAGAGCCTTGAAATGAGGTTAACGGGGTTCAAACGCATCGAAAATCGCTTAAACGGGCTGCAGGGACTAAACCTGTCACTTTTGAAACATTTCTGAATCAGATGGGTCAGTGGCGTAGCGCGACGCCTAAAGCCTTACCAGTCGCGCTACGCGACTGCGTGATCTGGACCAGATTGTATGTTTCTAATTACAAGTTGCAACTAATTGATTCTTAACCACATGTTTTAAGTTGATGTGTCACTAAGATAAGGAGCATATGTGGCTCCATAACCTTTCCGACAAGTGTACGCACGAGATTCGATCACGTTATTCAAGAAACGATCCTAACGGTTACCCGAAAACTATATATACCCATCCACCCCCATTGCATTTCTCACTAGAATTCTGATTTTGAGAGCTCTAAGTTGAAACCTTTGTTTCATACCTGAGTTCTTGGATCAGGATTAGCATTCGGGGACCCTTCGTAAGTATTCTTTCGTTCTTTTCCTTATTTTATTGCTTTTCGAGTCTGAAAGTCAAACTTTGTTTGACTTTCTACATTGACCAGTTATGGTCAATGCGAAGTTCGTTTGAACTTCGCAACGTGAGTGTAATCACGTTGGTTATAGTCCCTTGGGACTATGCCTACTGATTACCACGTTGTTTAGGGTCGTAGGGTAAGCGATCTAATAAATCGCTTATACCTCGAACCCGACCCAGTTTGGTCGATCATTAAGATCCGACCAAATACATTAGGTGACCCTATGGTCACATCGTTTAAGTAGTTGTATGATAGGTAGTTTATATGCCTTAGGTAAATTACCAGAATACCCTTTTCATGTATAATTGGTAATTAAGCATATGTAACCTAAACTTTTGTCACATAACTGATTAGGTAACATGTATAGGCATATAACACTTGTCATAGGACTAGTTAGACGGTCCGAACGCGTTTCACGCGCACGACGCGTTAAAGTAGCATAAGCTACCTAAACGGGTCGTAATGGGTCGTAAACACTTATGTTAGGTTTCATTTAGTATGTAGGCTTTGTTAAACCAAATGACACGAGTCTCTACACTCGTTTGGTTTACAAACCCTAATGCTACCCAGTCTTCCGAGATAGGTCCGGTTTATTAACATAGTTACCTATACTAGGTGCCGTTTGATTCCGAGATCTCTAGCATTACTTGGTGTTTATCTTTAGACATCCGAGCAATCACAAGTGAGTACATAGACCCCTCTTTTACTGTTTTCCAAACTGTTTTGGGGTGGAACACATGTGCCTACTTGTTACTTTCATGCTTTCCTGTTTTAACATCATATACTGCTATGTTCGTTAGTACATTATAGTACATCGTTTTACATTGACATTTTATGCTATGTATGTCCATTGCGTGCATACTTAGTACATCGTTTTACATTTACATTTTATGCTATTTATGTCCATTGCGTGCATACTTAGTACATTGTTTTCATCACATGCTTACATTTTGGTATGACATTTGGTTTGTTTACATGGGACAATACATTCATTAACACCGATCATGCCGTTCGTTAGTAGGTAGTGGTACCATAGGAATTGACAACTCCCGTTCCGGACGTCCCAGGGAAAGGGGATGAAAGGAATGACCGAATTCGTTGTTATAAGACAGATAGACCTTTAATTTGTTTAAAGGGTTTATCACCACAGTCGCCAGGCTTGGATGTATGCATATTCACAATACCGCATAAATGTTCATATTAAATATTTGCATGCATTTACACAAAACATAGCTTTGATTTAAACCAAGTTTTACTTCAATACTTTGTTTTTGTGCATATGGTTTAGTTGAGACCTTTCACTTGCCATACATGACATTTTGACATAGACATTTGACAGGGATATTTGACATAGACATTTGACATGGATATTTGACATAGACATTTGACATGGATATTTGACATAGACATTTGACTTGGATATTTGACATAGACATTTTGACATGATTTACATCTTGACATGAACATTTTACATTATTTGGTTTGGTTTGATTAAGTGATTAAGTAACGATGCGTGTGTAATATGATACAAGCATGGTGGATACGCCGCTGGTACTTCCTATATATAAGTGTTTGTATGGTATTACATGTCGTAACGTTATTTGAATCATTTCAGTTTGAGACATAGAACATTTCATACAAATAACATACTTTTCACAAGACATTGATTTATAAACAACTTATCTTATGCAAACACATTTTACTTGGTTATTCATTTAACCTTACATTTATTTATACTTATCATCTGATCTTATCGTTTTTCAAATGATTTAAAAGACAAAGCAAATAACAAGGTTCATGACTAAACATTTTCTCAAACATAAGTCATGAATCTTATTTTCACAAAACCTATGTATCTCACAGGCATTTTTATGCTGACGTACCTATTTTCACATGTGTTTTTCAGGAACTGTTGCATAAGATGGTCAAGATACACATAGACAGACTTGGGCTTTAGTGACAATAAAAGATGCAAGACTAGTTAATTATGTTGTATTTAATTGTTTATTAAGACATTGCAACACTTTTAATCAATAAAACGAAACTTCAATTGCCATGGATTTGAAACAATTAATTCTGTTACAACACTCCCCGATATTTCCGCCACGTTTTGTATGTTCTACGTGGTCGGGGTGTGACAGATATTACATATCGTAGCGTTATTTAAACCACTTCAGTTTAGACATATTACATTTACAACACATTTTCACTTAAACATTGTTTTACAAATAACTTGGTTTATACAAACGCTTTTTACTTGGTTATTCTTTTAACCATACACTATTCTTTTATATATACATATCATCTGATTTATTATCGTTTTTCAAATGACTTATACAAACAAACACTTAAACAAGGTTCATAACAAATTTTCATCAAACATTTCTTTAAAACTAAGTCATGAATCCCATTTTCATAAAACCTATGTTTCTCACATGCATTTTTATGCTGACGTACCTATTTTCACATGTGTTTTCAGGAGCTGCTGCTTAGGATGATCGTGACATACTAGGGCGGACCTGTGCCTTAGAGACTTAAAAATAAAGATAGACTTAGTTTAATTATGTTGTGTACTCTTTGGTTCTTGTTTTGAAACAATGTATTCCACCTTTGGTTGTTGAATAAAATGTAATTTTAATTACCATGGTTGTGGAACAATAATTCTGTTACAACACTCCCAGACGTTTCCGCCACGACTTGATGTTTTACATGGTCAGGGTGTGACAGAAGAGTTGGTATCAGAGCCAATGGTTATAGGGAATTAGGTTATTAGTAATGCTTTGACCTAGACTATAACCTTTCTAGGAACCCAACACAAGTTATCTTGTGTTTAGATCTTAAAACATGCACTTCACCTATCCTTAGGTGATCACCAAAACAAGAACCCAATTTTTTCCGAAACGCTTTTTGAAAATCAATCATCTGTTTTTAAATAATTCATTGTAAGGTTTTGAACCCTTCAATTTTTTTCTGAATGATTTTGAAAATTTGTCAATTGTTTGTGAAAGATTTCTTTTGGCCTTGTGCCTTCCAAGTTTTCAAAATCTCGTCAAAGTTTTGGGTTCTAAATAGTGTGAACACGTGCAATCTGGAAGAGTGAATGCCTCTACCCTGGGATTTCTGTCTAAGGCTAGAGTGTTCGTACAAATCCACATAATCAGACCAGTCACTCTTACTTGGGAATTCTTGGGGTGAGTGTTCACTTATAGGCGAGCATGTCTTCGCGAAGCATTATTTTTGACCCATTTACTTTGATTAGTCACTGTGTGTCGTTTGTTTGCTTTATGATACAGACAAATGACCACCATCTTCGCTTTTGTCGATTTTTGTTTCATCTCGCTCTTTTCATCTAATCATCTCACTCATTCCTTTCATGTTTCCACTTTTGGAATGCCTCCTCGACGCGAAAATCCGCTACCAAATGCCGAACTGGCAGAAATCATCGCGCAGCAAATGGCTGCTGCATTCCCAAATCTCATTGCTCAATATAACCAAGCCAACAACTGTGAAAACCCGCACTAAACCAGGTATCCGTACGAGATAATTAATATTTAATTAATGCTTAATTACTGTGCTTGCTTACAACTGTGGTTAAACAGCTTCTTGAATTCTGATACATACATACTCATGCATCATATTTTATACTGTCACTCTATTATTTACACACAAACATCAGTGACAACCTTGATGCACAAAAGCACAGTGAGCACACTATACGGATAACCCAGTAAACATGCTGACATAGCCAGCATCAGACAGACACTGTCTCTGAGGCCAGTATGAGCCAGGAATAGATTACTACACCAGTAGGGAGTGTAGGGAGTTGAGGTTTGTAGAACTGCGTCACTAGGTAATAATTATAGTGACCGGATGTGCCTAAAACATGTGTTGATTACAAAATCCTGCACTTTTATACAAAAATTCAGCTTTTTAGCTAACTAGTAAAGTGCAAAAACATGGGAAAATAATACTAGACACTTTCCAAAGTGTCGGGAATTTATTGTGTCACTAAAAATAATATTAACGACACTTTAAATGCTTATTTAGCACTTTAACGGATTAATATCCAACCAAACCACCGGACTTAACCCGGAACATAAAAATATTGACAATGACACTATTTTTCTTTTTCTGAGCTAGTTAGGGTCCCCGAATACCCTAACACCCGTTATAAATTACTACACACTATTACTCTAATCTAATCCCCTAAATTAAACAAACTAGTGCCTAACCATTTAATTAAAATCCAACTATATACCCCAACCCCCCAACCGATCGGATTTCCCCCTAGGAAACACCCACCACACATTGTTGAATATTTAATTTGAGTTGTATAATATCTAGAAGACATTATATCCTTTGGTTAATCTAGTAAATTGACCTACAAATAAGAACAATGTCCACCATTTCATTCATTAAGCACTTAACAAAAAAAAAAAAATTTCCTTTCTTTCTCTCTTGGCTACTTACGGCCGAGACCACCATTCCACCTCCACCCATCATTCAAATTTGTTCTAGCAATTTTACATACTTACAAAGGTGAAAGGGTTCATACAAGGAGGCTCGGTGCCTACGGAATCGCGAGGACCTCTCTACATCGCTATTAACCACCTAGTTTTCGTCTTGAATCTTCCCTAGCCTTGTGCTAGTTGCAAGTGTTTCTAAACATCTTCTTGTTCATATCTAAAGTGGTTAATAAGAAGTTTAACGGTTAAAATTTAAGAACATGCGAAAACAAATCTAAAAGTCTTGAAAGTATGATAAATAAGTTGGTTAAAAGAAAACTAATGGTGTAAAACTCATGGATCTTGTTTAGTAATGGTTAATTTATGTTGTTTGATGCTAGCAGTAGAATGGATCGTCATCTAACCGGGCTAGGTCATGTTCATGAAACATGAACTAGTGTTATGTAAAGTGTAAAAATGGTAAGATGATGAACTCTACTACTTGTAAACATGAACTTGTGTAAAGACGATTTTACTTGTAAAATAGAGTTTTAAACTAGTAGATCTAAAGATCTACAAGTGGTATTTTCGAAGGACCAAGTGTAAGATGCGAATCATGTTTAAAAGCCGGATCTTACATAAACCAAAAGTGTTTTTGTGAGCAAACAAGTGTATGGACACTTGTGTAAAGAAAGGATTTAACAAAGAAATATTTTCGTAAATACCGACTAGAAGTTGTAAAACTTCATATTCTTAAAAAAAAAAAGTTTTCAAGAAGATGATTTTTATTTTTAGAGATGGTAAGACCCACTAAAAATATTGGAAGGTTACTACATATTTTACATGACACACAAGTTCATGTGTTTGCGACCTATGCTTGTTTTGACTAGTTTAATGTTTGATTATTGTTTGTTGATGATGGAAAATTGATTGGGAGAATTTTTAAAAGAAAATGATACGCTAGTAAGCGTGGACGCCTCCATTTACAGAGGAAACTCTGGCGAAATTATTCCAGAAAATATAACACTTAGAAATGTTTTTGTTGACAAGTGTTATAAATATATTTTTAACTTGTTTTCAAAATATAAATTTCGCCATGATTTTTATTACGAAATAACCAAGTGTTGGAGGTGGATTTTGGTAAATAAAACTTGTTAAATATATATTTCGTAATAAGACGCATGTGTGCTTACGTGATTATTCTACGAACTGGAGATATATAATATTTTTGGGAAAAATATGTATATTTTGGAGATGGAATATTTTAGGCAAACGAATTAAAATATATTTATTTAAGTGAGACTTAATAATATACTTTTGGAATTATAAGAACGCACATGTATAAATACCCCCATCCTTGGGAAGGAAATACGCACATACGATACTTGAGAAGTATAACTCTAAAATAGTTGTCTAACTATTATTCCAGAACTGAATACAATTATTATAACTTGGAATAATACCAGAATCGTAACACAAAAACATACATACTAAGACAAGGCACTACCCGTTCGTCTAATAGACGTTAGACCATTGTAGGTAGTCGTGTTTGCCACGGAGATTTGGGTTACACATACTGAAGACGCAATACAGTGAGTTCATGTCCCCCTTTTCTCTTAACTGTTTTCAGTTTTTATACTGCGGGAGTGAAATACATGTTACTATGATTACGAATACTTTTTACATGGTATGGTTAGCGTAAGGGGGTTTACTACTTAGATCATGTGAGTGAGTAGGCGCAACTTGTGGCCATTAATCCTCATTGTAGGACCGAGGGTCGTAAGCAGTAGATCTATCTGGGTGTAGCGAGCCCAACCCCTGAGCCCGCTTAATGGACCAGGTGGTGTCTTTGAGCCCGACGCAAAATCCGGTAGGTTTGAGTCTTCCTACGGCACTTCACACATATCATTGGCTTTGCAACCCAATGGTGATCTCTTTTTCCTTAATTGCTACATACCAGGGACTTTTATACATACTTACAACATTTTCAAATGTTTGTACATACTCACTTACACATGAACTCGCTCAACTTTATGTTGACTTTTCAAACTACATGTATTTCAGGAAACTAACGGATCTGGCACGGTATGCACGTATTTTCAAGCTGCGTTTGAATAAAGAAGTCATCCAGGATTTAGAAGGTGTAACCTCTTCCTGGACGGGTTGCATATCTCTAAACCTAGTATTGTTAAAGTCTTTTGCTAAGTCTTTATAAACTCAATTAAATCAAGTTAAGGTTTGTAATTATTGAAAATGGGATTTTTCTAACTTTATTAATGGATGAATATCTCATGTTTTTATCATATAGCATTGTTATGATTGTTGCTATGGTATTAAGAAGTCACACCAAATAAACCCACGCTTCCACAAAGCTAGGGTGTGACAACAACAACAATAATGCCCCATGCAATTTCAAGAGTTTTAACTCGGCTAAACCACTCAAGTTCAGTGGTTCTGAGGGAGCAACTGGGCTTCTTCAATGGTTCGAGAGCATTGAGAATACTTTCCGTCACGTTCAGTGTCCTGATAATCGCAAAGTCAAGTTTGCATCAAGCGTGTTTCAGAAGAGGGCTCTCACATGGTGGAATGGGGTTATGAGAGATCGTGGTGCTGAGGTTGCTTTGGCACAAACATGGACTGAACTTAGGACTCTTATGATGAGGGATTTTTGTCCTCGTCATGAGCTGCGAGCTCTAGAAAGGGAGTTTGATGACTTGAAGCAGGATAGTGGCGAGCACCGGGCGTATACTGATAGGTATGAGGAGTTGAGTTTGTTATGCCCAACAATGGTTACCCCACTCGAGAAGGCTATCGAGAGGTATATCGATGGCCTACCTGACTCCATACAAGACACCGTTACTGGTAGTAACCCTACCATAGTCTGTCAGGCAATCGAGCTATCTGCGACATTGACCGAGTCACAGGTTCGAAGGGGTAAGCTGCATAGAAAAGGTGACAAGGGTAAGAAGCAGTCGTCTGACAAAGAGGATAGCAAGAAAGGTAGAAACAAGAAGGGTAAGGATTCTGGTTCCTCGAAGGGTTCTAGGAAGTGTAAGGCTTCCCAAAACTACGATGTTACTGCACAGGCAAACCAAGCTGCTCCAAATCAGCCTGCGCAACCACTTGCCAAGAAACCTTATCTTGGCAATGCACCTTTGTGCAATAGATGTAACGGTCATCATCAGCCACACCTCCATTATCGTCATTGCACTAACTGTGGAAGATCTGGTCATCTTGCTGACACCTGCCGCATTCCTGCCAATCAGAATAGGGCAGCTCAGAACCCGGCTCAACGAGTTGCTCAGCCTCTTGCTCAGCAACAAGGTCAAGTTGCACGACCTCACTACCCACCTGGTTCTTGTTATAACTGTAGGGATCTGACCCACTACCGTAATCAATGTCCAAGATTGGTGAATGCAAATCCAGCTCAGGCTCAGGCTCGAGGTCGAGTCTTCAACATGAATGCACAAGAGGCGCAAGCAGACAATGAAGTGGTGAACGGTACGTTCTTTGTTAATAATCAACCGGCATCTGTTCTTTTTTATTCTGGTGCTGATAAGAGTTTTGTGTCATTATCTTTTGAGCCATTGCTTCGCGTGTCTAGAACGAAACTAGGTAAGCCTTGGACAGTAGAAGTTGCTAGTGGTGAACCCGTTGTTCTTGATTCTGTTCTTCGCAATTGCCAATTGAACCTTAACGACCATCTTTTTCCCATTGACCTAACGCCAATGCAACTTGGGAGCTTCGACATTATTGTGGGTATGGATTGGTTAGCCAAGCATCACGCATAGGTAGTTTGTTTTGAGAAGATCATACGTGTGCTGCTTTCGTCTGGTGAGATCCTACAGGTTCGTGGTGAGAAACCTGCTCGAAGTCTCAAGCTCATGTCTTGTTTTCAAGCTCGGAAGTATTTGTGAAAGAACTATGTGGCCTTCTTGGCACATGTTGTAGCAGATAAAGGCAAAGGTAAGTCTATTCAAGATATCCCTGTCGTTCGGGATTATCCGGAGCTATTTCCTGAGGAGTTGCCTGGATTACCCCCAGCACGCCAAGTCGAGTTCCGTATTGATCTTGTACCTGGTGCCAATCCTATTGCCAGATCTCCATATCGTCTTGCACCGTCTGAGATGCAAGAGTTATCTAAGCAGCTTCAGGAACTTTCTGATAAAGGTTTTATTCGACCTAGCTTTTCACCTTGGGGTGCTCCCGTTCTTTTTGTCAAAAAGAAGGATGGATCTTTCAGGATGTGCATCGATTACCGTGAGCTTAACAAGCTTACCATCAAGAATCGATATCCCCTACCTCATATTAATGATCTCTTTGACCAGTTACAAGGTGCTTCTTACTTCTCAAAGATTGATCTGCGTTCTGGGTATCATCAGCTTCGTGTGCATGAAGAAGATATTCCTAAGACAGCGTTCCGCAGTCGTTATGGGCATTATGAGTTCACAGTTATGCCATTCGGTTTGACTAATGCTCCTGCTGTTTTCATGGACTTGATGAATAGGGTTTGCAAGCCATATTTAGACAAGTTCATCATCGTTTTTATTGATGACATTTTGATATACTCTAAGACGCAAGCTGATCATGAGCAACAGCTTCGTCTTACTCTGGAACTCCTAAAGAAAGAGCAACTTTTCGCCAAGTTCTCCAAATGTGAATTTTGGCTTAAAGAAGTTCAATTTTTGGGTAATATTGTCAACGAACAAGGTATTCATGTAGATCCCTCCAAGATCAGTGTGATTAAGGATTGGGATACGCCTACTACTCCTACTGAGGTTCGTTCTTTTCTTGGTCTCGCGGGTTATTACCGCCGCTTCATCGAAAATTTCTCGAAGATTGCAGTTCCCCTAACTGCTCTAACTCAGAAGAATAAGCCCATTGAATGGGGTTTTAAACAGGAAGTAGCATTTCAGACCTTGAAGCAGAAGCTTTGTGATGCGCCTATCCTATCTTTGCCCGAAGGTAATGATGATTTTGTCGTGTACTGCGATGCATCTAATTTGGGACTTGGTTGTGTTCTGATGCAAAGGAACAAAGTCATAGCATATGCATCGAGGCAGTTGAAGGTGCATGAGAAAAACTACACCACTCATGATCTTGAGTTGGGTGCAATTGTTTTCGCTCTTAAGATCTGGAGACACTATTTGTATGGTACAAAATGTGTGGTTTTCACTGACCACAAAAGTCTTCAGCATATCTTTAATCAGAAAGAACTCAACATGAGGCAAAGACGTTGGGTTGAGCTTCTGAACGACTATGACTGCGAAATTCGCTACCATCCTGGTAAGGCGAATGTCGTGGCTGACGCTTTGAGTCGTAAAGAACGTGTCAAGCTTCATTGTGTTTGTGTTCAATCTGACATCCAAGCTCGATCTGATATTCAAGCCCGCATCTCTCAGGCTCAACATGCTTGTGTTTCACAAGACTTGATGGGTAAGGAATTACCCTATCATATTAAGCCTGATCTTGAACTGAAGAATGGATCATATTATTTCATGGACCGTTTGTGGGTCCCAAGCCAAGATGGTCTTCGCACCTTGCTTATGGATGAAGCTCATAAGTCTCGTTATTCTGTCCATCCTGGCTCAGACAAAATGTATAAGGATCTTCGTACTCAGTATTGGTGGCCTGGTATGAAGAAGGATATTGCCTTGTACGTTTCAAAATGCCTTACTTGTCTTAAGGTTAAGGCTGAACATCAGCATCCTTCTGGTTTATTGGAGCAACCAGAGATCCCAGTTTGGAAATGGGAAAACATTGCTATGGATCTCGTTACCAAACTTCCGCGCACTAAGAAAGGTCATGATGCCATTTGGGTAGTTGTTGATCGTCTTACAAAATCAGCGCATTTCTTGCCAATCCGTGAGGATTTTTCCGCTGAAGTGCTAGCTAAAATCTATGTGGATGAAATTGTAACTCGACATGGTGTTCCTTTGAACATTATTTCTGATAGAGATGCTCGTTTCTCTTCTCGTTTTTGGAGAACCATGCAATCTGCTATGGGGACCCAACTTAATATGAGCACTGCTTGTCATCCGCAATCTGATGGTCAATCTGAAAGAACAATCCAGACTTTGGAGGATATGCTTAGAGCTTGTGTGATCGATTTTGGTGGTAGTTGGGATTCACATCTTCCATTGATTGAATTCTCCTACAACAACAGTTATCACTCCAGCATCAACATGGCTCCTTTCGAGGCTCTCTATGGTCGAAAATGTCGTTCACCAGTCTACTGGAATGAGATAGGTGAGGCTCAATCTACTGGACCTGACCTCGTTCTAGAGACAACTGATAAGGTTAAGAAAGTTCGTGATAACCTACAGAGAGCTCGAAGCCGTCAAAAGAGTTACGCGGACCAACGACGCAAGCCCTTGGAATTTCAAATCGGTGATCGTGTATTACTTAAGGTCTCACCTTGGAAAGGTGTGATCAGATTTGGAAAGAAAGGAAAACTTGCACCTAGATATGTCGGACCATTCAAGATTGTCGAAAGAATCGGTAAGGTAGCCTACAGACTTGAGTTACCTCCTGAATTTGGAAATGTTCATCCAACCTTCCACGTGTCCAATCTCAAGAAGTGTTTAACTGATGAGAACCTCCACATACCACTTGACGAAATTCGTGTTGATAAACAATACATTTTGTTGAGAAACCTGTGGAAATCATGGACCGAATAGTCAAATGGCTTAAACGCAAGCGCATTCCTTTGGTTAAAGTTCGCTGGGAATCTAAGCGTGGACCTGAGTTTACTTGGGAACGTGAAGATCAAATGAAGGCGAAGTATCCGCATCTTTTCCCACGAGTTTCCTCTAAACAAATTTCGGGACTAAATTTCCACAAGTAGGGGAGACTGTGACATCTGTTCTTGTAATCATTGTAAACAGTTCAGTTATCAATGAAATAAAGTTATTTGATCCCAATGTTTGTTTGTTTATGTTTGACATTTCTCATGTTTTGACTTTTATTCAATTTCAAACTCTATATCGCTTTCTGGAGAATTATACGCAAACTGGGGCGTAAACGAAATCAGTTTAACGCAACAAACACTCTGGAACATCAACATATGCTTAACATACCTTAAATAACCTTTACATAACTTATAAATAAGTTTTGAAGGCATTGGTATGGCAAAATCAAGTCTATTCGCTCACAGGGACTAAAATTGACAAACTGCGAAAGTATGCCAAATTGAACCGTAACGAACATTCCGGAACATGATCATAAGTTAAACACACCTTAAATATCCTTTACATAGCTTAGAAATATGCTTTGAGGGGTTCGGTGTGCTAAAATAAACTTTATGCTCATTCAGGGACTAAAAGTGTCAAAAAGTGCATAAGTTTGCATTTTCGCGCATAACTTACGTTCTGAGTACATCCGGACATCCAAAAATTTATGTAATCTTTAAAATATTATGTTTTAGTGATTGGCTTGTCAAAAATCCATTCGTCGCGCAATTTGGATCGTTTTTCGCACTTGTGCGCATTCCGTCGTAATTAACCGAACAACGCAATTGTACGGCCAAACGAACCGACATCCAACATATTTTTGAGCATGTTGCATGTTCCCCATACTTTAACATCCTTAGGGAGCTTAAAAATGGGTTTGACGGGTGTTAGAAGTGCCAAAACGCAACGATGCGCGCACAGGGGCCTGTTCTGCCATTTTTCAAAGTTTGCTGACCTGCAGAGTCCTTACGGACCGTATGCCCTACTCCTTGCGGTCCGTAAGCAGGTCCCAGTTCAGCAGAATGTTGGTTCCAGCTTGATCCCACCTTTGCACCTGGTTTTAAGCATTTCTAGGGGCTCCCCTGGTTTTGTAAAACTATGGGCTTGATGTGTACGGCTGGGATTGAATCTCGGTTTTCAAGAAACGATCCTAACGGTTCTACGAAAACTATAAATACCCCTCCATAGTTCACTTGCAACCCACTTGACATCTGAGATTTTCTCTAAGTTGAAGTGTGCAACACTTCATACCTGAAAAATACTTGGATAATCAAACTTGCGGGGACCCTTTGTAAGTGTTCCTTCGTTCTTTTTATGCGTTTTTAGCTTGAAAGTCAAACTGCATTTGACTTTATGCATTTACCAGTTTATGGTCAATGCGAAGTTCGTTTGAACTTCATAACGTGAGCGTAATCACGATGGTTATAGTCCCTAGTGACTATGCCTACTGATTACCACGTTATCTAGGCCTCAGTGACGAGTCGTAGTTTCGGGCAAAATGCGTGTTCTCGCGTATTTTGTAACCAAACTACTCTAGGGTATCAAAACCATTTGTTTTGATATCAAAACCTGTTTTCTAACTTAACTAAACATGTTCTAGCATGTTTAGCTCGTCACTTTTAGATTTGTGCTTGTCTAGGGTCGTAAGGGTAAGCGATCTAATCAATCGCTTATGCTTTCGAACCCGACCCATTTGGTCGATCATTAGGATCCGACCAAACACTTTAGGTGACCATAGTAGTATAGGGAATAACCTTCCGAGGTTATACCTTATGGTCACATCGTTTGAGCAGTTGTATGATAGGTAGTATATATGCCTTAGGTAAATTACCAAAATGCCCTTTTTACGCCAAAATTCATTTTAAGCATATGTAACCCAAATTTTGACATCTAAACTGATTAAGCAACAATATTAGACATGTTAAGGCATATATTACTTGTCATCGGACTAGTTAGGCGGTCCAAACGCGTTTTACGCGAACGACGCATTAAAGTAGCATAAGCTACCTAAACGGGTCGTAACGGGTCAAAAGCACTTAGGATAAGTTTCGTTTTAGTATGTAGGCTTTGTTAAACCATATTACATGAGTTCCTACACTAATTTGGTTTACGAACCCTAATGCTACCCGATCCTCCGAATAGGTCTGGTTATTAATGTAGTTACCTATATTAGGTGCCGTTTGAATGCGTAATCTTCTAGCTTTGCTTGGTGGATATCTAAAGTCTATCGAGCAATGTCAAGTGAGTACATAGACCCCTCTTTTACTGTTTTCCAAACTTTTTGGGGTGAAACACATGTGCCTACTTGTTATTTTCATGCTTTCCATGTTTTCACATTATATACTTGTTATGTTCATTAGTACACTATTAGTACATAATTTCATCATGTTTTGCTATGTATGTTTACCTAGCATATTTAGCACATTGTTTTACATTACATATTCTTTTGCTATGTATGTTTACTTGACATGATAGCACATTGATTTACATGACTTTTTCTGCTTTATATGTTAACTTAGCATATTTAGCACATTGATTTACATGACTTTTTCTGCTTTATATGTTAACTAAGCATATTTAGCACATTGATTTACAAGACTTTTCTTCTTTGTATGTTGACTTTGCATACTTAGTACATTACTATCATTACATGTTTGTTTTTGGTATGACATTTGGTTTGTACAACGGGACTAAACTACATTCATTAACATTAGCTACGCCGCTCGGTAGTAAGTAATGGTACCATAGGACTTGACAAATCCCGTTCCTGACATCCTAGGTTTGTTTGGATGTAAGGAATGACTGAATCCGAAAACGTTTTACGTTGATAATCTTTACTCTAAGGTTATCCGTCTGTCTCAAGGCTTGAATGTATGCGTTAACTTACCACATAAATGTTTGTATCAGTAAAACATGCATTTATTTTACAAAACATAACTTTTGGTTTACTCAAAATACTTTGTTTTGTACATCTTTACTTGTGGTTTAAGTAGTCTCATTTTACTTACCATACATAACTTTTGTTTATACATTACATGACTTATATTCAACTTGGATTATACTATGACATTTGACTATTGGACTAAACATGGACATTTTACAATGTTGGTTGGTTGAGTGACTTAAATAACGAGGCGTGTGTAATATGATACACGCATGGTGGATACGCCGCTGGTACTTCCTATATATAAGTGTTTGTATGATATTACATATCGTAGCGTTATTTAAACCACTTCAGTTTAGACATATTACATTTACAACACATTTTCACTTAAACATTGTTTTACAAATAACTTGGTTTATACAAACTCTTTTTACTTGGTTATTCTTTTAACCATACACTATTCTTTTATATATACATATCATCTGATTTATTATCGTTTTTCAAATGATATATACAAACAAACACTTAAACAAGGTTCATGACAAATTTTCATCAAACATTTCTTTAAAACTAAGTCATGAATCCCATTTTCATAAAACCTATGTTACTCACAGGCATTTTTATGCTGACGTACCTATTTTCACATGTGTTTTCAGGAGCTGCTGCTTAGGATGATCGTGACATACTAGGGCGGACATGTGCCTTAAAGACTTAAAAATAAAGATAGACTTAGTTTAATTATGTTGTGTACTCTTTGGTTCTTGTTTTGAAACAATGTATTCCACCTTTGGTTGTTGAATAAAATGTAATTTTAATTACCATGGTTGTGGAACAATAATTATGTTACAACACTCCTCGACGTTTCCGCCACAACTTGATGTTTTACGTAGTCGGGGTGTGACATATATTGTGGGAGGAGCATGAAGAATCAGAATGTGGCATTCTAAACTTCAATCCCCACTACTTAGCCGTATCGTTTTCCTGTAACGATCACCTTATGATGAGCGGGAGTAAAAATGATAATAACGTCCATCCACCTGAACTCCATCAACCCTCTTACCTAGGAGACTAAGAAGACGTAAGTCAATAGAAAAGAGGATTCTTCAAAAACTCAAAGAAATGGAATCCGTGATGAAGGCGCGATGTTCATCAAGGATCTCAACCGAAGGAGAATCGATGGAAGAAAAATCAGTTACACACAACACCAAGGCCAACATGACTACCATAGACGCTTATGAAGACAAAGGCGATAGTGGTCCCTGTTTCGATTTTGCGATGACAATCCCCTTTACAGAGTGTGAATTTCACACCGACGGTTTGGACAGGAGCGAACCGACTCATACCTTCTTTAACAAGAGCTCGGATAAGGTAAATAAGGGATGGTTCCATTTTCCATTTTTAAAGTAGGATTCTATCTTTCCGACAACCTCTTGCGTTTTCGTACTTATCGTCGGAGCCTAAGGTATATCCGACAATACGGTGTTGTCCCAAGCAGTAAGGAACCGCCCGATAACGGAAAATTCCTTAAAGAACCCTAGACAAAACTTCATAAATTCCCTGAAACATGGGGCGTATTGGACTAACACGTGGCCGTGCCCCTCGTATTTTTCAGCACTGGGCCGTGTCAGTGATGACGTGGCCCGTGTCTCACTAACGGACAAAGTTCTCTGACTCATGCAGGTGACACAGGGCCGTGTTGCCCAGGCACGGGGCCATGTCGACGTGCTGTCACTGTCTATAAGGTCAACCTTGAGGATAATGGTTGGAACCATTCCTAAAAGACCAAGATCCTCCAGATCTTCCACACATACTCTAAAGGTATGTTCTTGAAAAGGTTTCATATAACCTTCTTTTCTTTACTTCTTTTAGTCCATTCCTCTTCTTCCTTCCACCAAAACCTCCATTAATGCTTGAAGCATCAAGCTCAAAAGGCTTCAATAGGAGGTTCAAAAGCTTGATTTTTAGCTCAAAGTTTTACAAATCTACTATAGTAAAACATTATTTTAAGTCATTTACGTCCAGAAAAGTAAAAATCAAACAAATTTAACTTAAAATAAAATTTCTTGAGCTAAACAACCTGAGCTGGTGGTGCAGCACGGGGCTGTGCCACATGGGCACGGGGCCGTGCTGAACAGTCTGTTATTCCAAAAATTGTTAACGGTTTGTCATCTTTCCTAGAATGTCAAGCCAACAGAGCGGGACTTCATGAAATAGCTCAAGGAATAACTGTCGAGGGAGAGGACTCTCCCTTGAAGCTACTCTCGTGATATACGTGAGTGCTTTATGTCACACCCTGACTTTTACGGAAGCGTGATTATGGTGTGACTTTCTTAATATCATTGAATTCAATAATAACATCAACTATATGATAAAACCATAAGTTTGCCATCCATTAATAAGTTCAAAACATAACAACAATGTTTTAAAACGTAGACTTCAAATTCAAGTTTTACAAATCGTACAAATTGCTTATGAGTTCATAAAAGACTTGTCAAAAGATATTGAATAACACCAAGGTTTGGAAGACGTGTCTCGTCCAGGAATAAGACACACTAACCAAACTCAAAGACCATGGATGACATCTTTATTCTTAACGCAGCATAAAAACTTCCAACGCCCGCCAGATCCACTTTACAAAATCCCTGAAATACATGTAGTTTGAAAAACATCAACAAAAGTTGAGCGAGTTCATGTGTTCGTTCGTATGTATGTATAAACCTTTGAAAATGTTGTAAGTATGTATATAAGTCCCTGGTATGTAGCAATAAGGAAAAAGAGATCACCACTGGGTTGCAAAGCCAATGGTATGTGTGAAGTGATGCAGGAAGACTCAAACCTAGCAGATTTGTTACCGGGCTTCAGCTGTAAGACATAGTCACCACGTGGTCCACTCAGAGGACTCAAGGATGGGGCTCGCTACACCCAAATAGATCTATCACTCATGCCCCTCGGTCCTACAACGAGGATTGATGGCCTTAATCGCCCTACCCATTCACATGATCTAGTAGTAAACCTCCTTAAGCTAACCATACCATGTATAAAATCGTATGTAATAATTGTAACATGTATTCCACCCCCGAAGTATAAAACTGAAATCAGTTAAGAGAAAAGGGGGACATGAACTCACAGTATTGCGTCTTCAGTATGTGTAACCCAAGTCTCCTCAGCCAACACGACTACCTACAGTGTACTAACGTCTATTAGACGAACGGGCCGTGCCTTTGCTTAATATGAAGGTTTTTGAGTTACGTTTCTTGTATTCCCAAAATTATTCCAAGTTATAATCACTAGTTAATGTTTGGATTAATTGCTAAACAATATTTCATATTCCTACTTCTCAAGTATTTTAACTTCGTATTTTCCTTCCCAAGGATGGGGGTATCTCATACATGTATTTTCGTATTAGTATTTGTATATCTTGCCAAGTAATGGCGTCGTATTTCGGTGTATTGTTCCAAATAAAAATATGTTAATATATTCCCAATATGTATTTCCAAAACCATATATTTCAAGTCTCACTAAAATATATATGAACTTATTTCGTTCAATCATGTATTGTCCCAGAATATGTATATTTCTCTCAAAAATTATATATCTTTTAAATATACCAGGAAAATATATTTTTATCTCCAAAAAATAATATATTTTCTCGTTGTCAAAAATATGATATACTTGGTAATATATGCGAAATCATATTTTCACTTCTTTCATTCCCAAAATAATATTTACCAAAAAAATATAGTGTAATGGTACATCCCGGAATATTTTCATAAGTTACGTTTTCTTGTTCGGTTTCACAATATTACGTGTATAACTTAAATATTTTATTCCTTGCAATTTTTGGTATTATTTTGGAGTTGTAATTTCCATGGTATTTTGTAAGTTATATTATTTTTTCCTAAAATAATATAACTAGTTCACAAAATATACAAATAATCGCACAAGTGTCTCAGTATAAAATATATATTCTAAATATATATTTATCAAATTTTATTTACGAAAATCAACCTCCGGCACTTAGTATTTTTGTAATAAAAATCATAGCGAGGTTTATTTTGAAAACAAGGTTAAAAATATATGATTGTAAACGCTTACTAGAAAAATATTTTCTAAGTGTTGAAATTTTAGAAAAATTTCGCCAGAGTTTCCTTTGTAAATGGAGGCGTCCATGCTTACTAGCATATCATTTTTTTTCAAAAATTCATTCAAACAATTCTCAATCAACAACATACAATCTTTTGTTTACCAAACTAGTCAAAAACAAGCATAAACTATAAATTTATGAACTTGGAAATTTATAAAAGCATGTAGTAATTTACTAGCATACTTAGTAAGTCTTGCTACCTTTAAAAATGTGATTAGTTCCTTAAAAACTTCATTTCCAAAGAGTTTGAATGTTCACAACTTCCAAACATATTTTCTAAAAATATTTCTTTGTGAAATTTTCTTATTACACAAGTGTTTCTACACTTGTTAATCCACCAAAAAGTGTTAAGTTTATGTAAGATCCAAGTTTTAACGAAACTCATACTTTTCACTTGGTTCTTTTGAAAAACCACTCATGGATCTTTAGATCTACAAGATTATAACCTACCTTGATCTTTATTTTTTTTTTCAAGAAAACATTCATTTATTCAAGTTCATAGTTTATGTGTGGATGATTCCATCATCCTACAACATTTTATCTTTCTCATCTTGCTAGATCATGTTTTTAATCATGATCTAGCAAGATTATATGATGATCCATATCAACTACATGAGCAAACAATAACCAACAAGCATAACAACACATTAATATCATGATTTCCTCCCCATTTTAACCATACTTTATCACTAATGTTGGTTCATGTTCAAGACTTTGTTTATGTTTTTAGTGTTTCTTGAGGTTTCATCATTCTTTTAACTATTAACCATCAAAAACATGAAGTGGATGAAGATCTAAGAGACTTACCACTAGCACAAGGCTAGGGGAGTTCAAGTGATGAAATGTGGTGGATAAAAGAAGATCAGAGAGGTCCTTGAGCTTCCGAACACACCGAGCTTCGTTGTACGATCTCTAACACCCTTGGTTCACTAGAGATTGAATGAATGAGCTTGAATGATGGTGATGGGGGTTGTGCTTGGGTTCGGCCGAACAAGGAAGAGAGGGAGAGTGAGGTTTGTTGTTGAGTTAGAGAATGCTGATAAGGTGTGTGGATCTAGTTGTTAAATACGTGATCTTCCAACATATTGTTACCCTCTAGTCCATGTGTCTCCAAGATACTTAACAATATCAATTAAACAAATGAATAAAATCATGGGGGGTGTCCCCACTTCCATAACCGGTTTTGGGGGGGGGGGGTTGGTTTAGTTGAAATGTAATGGTAACTAGTTTAGTTAGTTAGAAGGTTAAGTAGTTTGGTTAAAGATTTAAGTGTGTTATGAAATATATAGTGTGTTAGGGTGTTCGGGGACCCTAACTTGCTCAGAAAAATAAAAACAATGTGTTTAACAATATTTTTATGTTCCGGGTAAAGGCCGGTTGTTCGGTTGGGGGTTGTTCCGTTAAAGTGCTTAATTAATCTGAAAGGTGTCTTTTATAATACTTTTTGTGTCACAATTAATTCATGGCACTTTGGAAAGTATATAGGACCATTTTGTCAAGTTTTTGCACATTACTAACATAATTAAATGCTGAATTTTGTTATTAAGTGCAGAATTCTGCGTTTAGAGTGTGTTTTAGGCACTTCCCGGCACTATAACTATCACCTAGTGACGCAGTTTTGTGGTCCTCACTTCCCTACACTCCCTACTAATGTAGTGTCCTGTCTCTGGCTCATACTGGCCTCATAAACATTGTCTGTCTATGTGCTGGCATTGTCAGCATGTTTTCTGGGTTATCCGCTCACTGTGCTAACTGTGCTTTGTGCATCAAGTTTGTCACTAAAGTTTGTGTGTAATAAATGGAGTGACAGTGTGAATGTGATGCATGTGTATGTATGTATCAGAAATCAGAAAGCAGTTTAATCAACAGTTGTAATTAAGCACAGTCATTAAGCATAAATCAATATTAATTAAACGTAAGGATGCATGCAAATTTGACAGTTGTCACATTCTCCCCCCGTTAAGAAAATTCCGTCCTCGAAATTTGTACTACCTTAACTCCTTATGGTTACGTCACACGTGTATGTGTATGAATAATACCGAGGTGGAAAATCACCAAACCGAATCAAACCTTACTCACATCAGGTGAGTCCAAGAATATATAACAACCCGAACCCTATGGTTAAAAGGTATGTGCTTTTAGCATTTGATGTCAAAGGTACAAGACGTAATTGACGTATAGTCTAGGGTATCCTATTAACTGGGGTTCCACAAAAGAGGAGTTTTGACTTATAAGATCCTCAAACGATCGATCGCAATATGCAGACGAGTTTTCACAAACCATAGCAACTGCTATATGAATTCAAAATCAACAACTCAAACGTACTAGTAAAATGATATGTCAACCCTCGAATAATTGAATGGTGAGGTTTAGTGTGTTGACATTTTTGTATTGCGAAAGTACGGCGAATGAAATACAAGTGAATCTGGTGTATCATTTTCTTGGTTCGTAGTTGCATCAGAAATGTTTAAATGACAAGTCAAACGAAAGTATATTTAGTTCTGTGTGAAACGGTTGACCTTGATTAGCACAAGTTACAAGTTGGTAATGACACCACAAGGTGTCGTAATGACATAATTCAAGTATAGTGGTGACTGAACAAGTTCACCGTGTTTGAAATCAAATGAAAATGTACCAAAACAAGCCTGAAGATTTGCCTTACACCATGTCACAGAGTTTTCAATTGAATACGGGACATCGAAGGATTACTGTTTCTGACTGAAGATGGAAAGCAATAAACACTGCAAGGTGTTCGATTTATAATGAAGGAATCATTAGGAGGTACACCGTGCTATGAAATGAATCTATGTGCCCTTGTCTTAACACATAACTGTGTTGAGACTGCTTTGATTGTGATAAACAAAACGGATTTAGAGCAAGTCAATAAATAAACAATTAAATCCGTGTATGAGGTGCGTAAACAACTTAGCGCAAGCTTCAATTTTGTGAAAGTATCCCCACAAGGTGTCGTAACCAACAAATGATTTGCTGGAGTCGTAGACCAAACAAGTCTACTACGACTCGAAACAAAAGAATCTTTGCCAATTATTTGAATATGATGCTCTCAATACATCACATGACGTCTTAAACTGAATATGCGAAACGGATAAGTTCAAGCAATTGAACCTGGTTCCAGCGTAACCTGGCAATAAACGTAAGTATCAACAAAGGAATCTCGGCATGGTCACAAAGATAAACCATGAATGTAACTTGAAATAAATGAAGTTTCAAGAAAGTGTGTTGACTTGATAGCAAAAGAGTCAATAGTCACAATAATGTAGGTCATTCGAATCACAAACCAGTAATTAGATTTAGTGTCGTAATATTTGAACTTCAATGAAGCGTTTATTCGAAATGAAGTCGCATGCGTAGCAATCGGTGCATGTGTGACAAATAAGTTTCCAAGAAAAGGGAATAATGAGTATCTGCTAAAATGAAGAAATGACCAAGTATCGAAACAAATGTGTGTTCGCCCTCAGCGAAGAATATTAACGTGATGCAACTACCATTAAGGGGAGTAGAGATGCAAACATCTACTTGTTAGAAGTAAAAGAAATTCAAGTACTCTCTGTTTGGTCAACGGTACTGGCATATGTGTTAGGTTAATGGTGTCAGCTCGAGTTAATGGATGTGGTTCCTGAGTAACAACCTTTGTGAGTTTGGACCTGGTTCCCGATGGTCCTAAGTACATGTTTCCTAGATTCTCAGAGTTTCGTATTCGGTGTAGAATAGTTCTGTGCATCGAGTAGGAAAACGCCACTCTTGTGTACGTTTAAAACAAGTTATTGTCCCACAATTTTCCCCCGGTATACTTTCTTCCTGAATTTACAGCCACTCGATCATCGATCAGCCGGGAAATACTGGTTGATCCTCGCAGTTAGTCAAATAAGTAGTTCGTCAATCCTTAGAAAGAGTTGCTGGCTCTTGTTGGCTAGCTCGTCCGACTCCTGGTAGCTTGATGTTCATTTGAAAGTCATCGTCCTCTCTCTTGATAAGCAGAACTGGGGTTACCCAAAACAGAAATTTTGGTCTGTTATCTTCCTTCTCTATCCACCACTGAAACTACACTGTCAATCCTTGAATTTCCGAAGGTGTAAGTCTCTGGAGTGCATTAACTACAGACGCGGCGCCTGGAATCAAATCGATGCGAAATTCGACTTGTCGTTGAGGAAATAATTCTGGCAAACCTTTGGGGTAGATTTCAGGACATTTCCTTATCACCAGAATATCTTCGTGTTTTGGTCCTTCGACTCCCTTGTCCACGACATGAGTCAGGAAAGCAACACATCCTATTCGCAACAACTTTTATGCCTTCAAGCAATTTGCAATATGTAAAGGCGTACCCCGCTTCATGAGTCAAGATCCTTACTTCGTTCGCCATTGGGATGCGGATGTCAATCTCCGCTCGACCACTTGACAGCCAATCCATCCAATTACCTTGTCGAAGCTTCCCTATTCAACTAGCAGTAGATCAAGCATAAACTCACGTTGCCGTTTCCAATTACATCGTTGGCTTCTACTAGCTTCCCATTAGCTAGTTCTTTCGGGTGCGGATTATCTATCTTACTTGCTACCAAACCAAGTATACTCTCAAACTCTAGAGATGTGAAGCTAAAATTTGCAACAGTATCTAGCAGCACAGATGCATAAAGTTGAGTAATATGGGACGTACCGATACCCACGCTTGGATTCCTGGTGCTCCCCTAGTTCTGCTACTGAGCTTTTATCCTTGTGCCTGATTCTCCTTAGGGCATTATTTTCTGAAATGCTTCTTGCTCCCACAGTTAAGACAACCTCGGGTACGTTTTTGTTTGTCACTCGCCCTGCCTTTGTCATTGTCGTTGTTTTCTACGTGATTTTCGCTGCTACCTTGGCCTCCGTTTCTACGTTCAGTGTCTTGCCTACAAGTTTCCTTAGGATGCCCCCTCTTACCACAGTTATCACATTTTCCATATTTACATCGCCCGACATGATAACGTAGATAATTGTCGCACTTAGGTAGGATACCCATGTAGTCTTTTCCCTTTTTGGCCTTCTTCTCGTTACTCACCCGAGTAATCTTCTTGAAATTTACGAGTTTTCTCTTGTTATCCCCAGATGACTCTACAGGAGTCTCATTTTTCTCTTCCGGAGTGGAAAAGTTTCCTTGTCTAATCGCTTCTTCAGTGAGCGCCATGCTCATGTCAATCGCTTCGATGATTGTTAAAGGCTTAGATGTTGTTACCAGGCTTAGGATCTGGGGTGCCAGTCTCCCGATGAAACGTTCGATCTTCCTAGATTCTGGTTCCACCAAACGCGAAGCAACTTGGGATAATTCGCCAAATCTCTGCACATAGTCGGCTATCTTTGGACCTTCCATTTTCAAATTCCACAATTCAGTTTCCAACTTCTGGACTTCTGCCCAGGAGCAGTATCTTTTGCGCATTAGTTCCTTCAATTCGTCCCACGTTAAAGCATACGCAGTAGTCTCGCCCATTGTTTGAACCTGAAGGTTCCACCATGACAGAGCCCCATCTACAAATAGTCCAGCTACGTACGTGACCTGATGTTCTGGGGCACATTCGCTCAACCGTAAGACAAAATTCGTCTTCTCCACCCAACGCACAAAAGCTAAGGCACCCCCAGTGCCGTCGAATTCTCGAGGTTTGTGGTTCAAGAACTGCTCGTAAGTGCAGCCGCTGGGTGGGTTATTTCCTGAGGTACCTCCGCCGTGTTTGGAGCGAAGGGCCTCGAGTTGTGCGATGGCTTGGGAGATGCGCCCTTGCAGTTCTGACTCCGCTGTTGTCGGCAGAGGGTTGTTGGTATCGACGTTCCCTTGTATCGACATCTTCTGAGAAGAAGATTGGTTAGGTCAGGTCTTATTCATCGGGGAGTGTATATAGTTGTTTAGAGATCATATGCACATACACGTAATAGGTTATCAACCAATCAAGCAGTAGTGTAATCATAGTATAATCAAGTAATTTGGTAATTATGTTTAATGAGAGCATAGCAAGTAAGCACGTAGCATTATAATTATAGCACACACATATAGATCAATAACGCGCTTAACGAGGACATAGCGACTGAGCTTTCGTTGGTCATTGGTCACAAAGTATTGTCGCATGCTTAATGATGATTGGCTTCTCATTATTCCTTGGCCACAATTGTGTTGTCTTCCAAAATGTATCACATCAACAGGGACACAAGGTTACCCTTCCCTTGTCTATTAAATATATTAGTGTATCAAAATTACGTAGTCAGATATGGTCTTCAAAAGACTCCACAATCTCGGCTTATCATTAGTGTCCTTACCCAAATGTAATACAATCCGCGTAATCCAGAAACCAACTATACTGGTGACTGAGGTGGAGGAGTAAAGAAACATAAACTGTCAACATGCGTGAGTTCCTCCTCGAGCTTGTATATACGTCGAAGTAAATAACTGATTTGCCGCTCGACAGTAAAGAAACGAGCATCAAAAACCTGGGAAAGGTGTAATAGCAGCAGGCGAGAGTTCAAAAGGAATCTTTGATAAATGTGGGGGACCAAAGTATGCTGGCAATAGACAGGGGGAAGGACGTGGTGTTAGCTCAAGTTCCAAAACTCTGCGACTTATATCCTGAAACCATAGCAGATGTTACAGGGTCACTCATCCCGTGTGCAGACTCCATAATGTGAGGGATGGTAAGGGTCCAATATCAGCATAGTGTATCATAGGAACCATCGAAATGGTTCGTCCAGCGATGTAGAGGTGAATGTATCAGACGGTGCAGCCTGTGAGGTCGTAGAAAATGCTGCTGTAGCAAAAGGGACCGTTACGCAGGTGCTGACCTGGAGTACCTTCCCGGGGTGTGGGTATGTCTTGAAAGAAAGCGATAGGCATGTTGGCGCAATGGACGTCGGTCTTCACAAGAGCAACATCATCGGGTGAAGGTGCAGGTACAAACGTCTCTACCAATAAGGAGATTGTCAGGTGCAGGTACTGGGTCAGATATAAGGGGTGCAATGTCTAGTAAACCAAAAGAAACAGTGTCATGACCAAGTAAGGGTGTAGGATCAGTAGGTGCAACATCAAGCTGACCCAAAAGGTGCAGAAGCTAGCTCAGGAGCAGGCCCTGGGTCGTGTAACGGTGTGGTGCCTCGAGCAGGTGTTAGTGCAGCAGTCATAACGGCGTCGTCGTCTGTGTCAGTAGTAGAAAGATGTAATCCGGCCGTCTATAAGGCTGTAAATGTCACAGACTCAAAGGAGTCTGAAATCGAGTGTATACTAGATTCAGAGGGTAGCTTGACAACAGGGATCTCAAAATGTGCAATTAGTAACAATGTTCTCATCTAATTTTCCATCGTCCTGGGCGTCAACAGGAGGATCATCAACAAGCAGATTAATGTCGCCACCAAACAATTCGTCAAAAAGGCGGATCCTCGGGGAAAAGAACCACGAGAGGTACGGCGTCGAGGATCGGAGCCATGATGTGCTCGCCAACGAAGTGTCCAAATGATGAGATGGTCGTGGACCGAAACAAGAATGACAGAAAGATTCTCGTCAAGGAAGCCATCAGCAAGGGTAATTCATCGCCAAAGTCTGGCAGCGCGGACGGTTGGAAGTCGTCCTCATCCTTGGTCAACATGTCAGGGTTACTTTCAGTGTCTGACGTAAATATCTCCGGCGCAGGTATGGTCTCATCAGGTGTGGTCCCTTCATCTGTGGCGGTGGCCATAGGGTCGTCATCATCTGACAATTCGTTCCCTGAGGAAGGTGACGTGTGTGCCGGTACATAATAGTCATAGCATGCATACAGTAATCATTAACACTTTGTGTATTGCAAATAAAGACTATTCATAATGTAATCATGTATCCACATATTCGTCCTAGTCTTCCCAGATTATCCTACCCAGCCTCTTAGACTGAACTCCTTAGTCTCTAAGACTAACTCCCTGGCCTCTAAGACCAACTCCCAGTCTCTAAGACTAATTCCCTGGTTTCTAATACCAATTCCCTGGCCTCTAAGACCAATCCTCCCAGTCTCTAAGACTAATTATCCCCAGCCTCTAAGGCTAATTCCCTGGTCTCTAAGACCAACTCCCTGGCCTCTAAGACCAATCCTCCCAGCCTCTAAGACTAATTATCCCCAGCCTCTAAGGCTAATTCCCTGGTCTCCAAGACCAACTCCCTGGCCTCTAAGACCAATCCTCCCAGTCTCTAAGACTAATTATCCCCAGCCTCTAAGGTTAATTCCCTGGTCTCTAAGACCAACTCCCTGGCCTCTAAGACCAATCCTCCCAGTCTCTAAGACTAATTATCCCCAGCCTCTAAGGCTGATCCTCCCTCAGCCTCTAAGACTGAACCTCCCTCAGTCTCTAAGACTGAACTATAAATATAAATTTTGAAATGTGTATGTGTGCCTTTTGTTTGTAAAAATGTTTGTTCCCTAGATCTGGACGTTTTGTGTATGCAATGAAAAACAAGTCGTGAAAACATTTTCGTGAGAGCCCTAATAATCGTAGTCTAGACTCGAGAAAGAATCCTAGTTCGCTACGATCGAAGCTCTGATACCAAGCTGTCACACCCTGACTTTTGCGGAAGTGTGATTATGGTGTGACTTTTTTAATATCATTGCATTCAATCATAACATCAACTATATGATAAAACCATAAGTTTGCCATCCATTAATAAGTTCAAAACATAACAACATTGTTTTAAAACGTAGACTTCAAATTCAAGTTTTACAAATCGTACAAATTGCTTATGAGTTCATAAAAGACTTGTCAAAAGATATTGAATAACACCAAGGTTTGGAAGACGTGTCTCGTCCAGGAATAAGACACACTAACCAAACTCAAAGACCATGGATGGCATCTTTATTCTTAACGCAGCATAAAAACTTCCAACGCCCGCTAGATCCACTTTACAAAATCCCTGAAATACATGTAGTTTGAAAAACATCAACAAAAGTTGAGCGAGTTCATGTGTTCGTTCGTATGTATGTATAAACCTTTGAAAATGTTGTAAGTATGTATGTAAGTCCCTGGTATGTAGCAATAAGGAAAAAGAGATCACCACTGGGTTGCAAAGCCAATGGTATGTGTGAAGTGATGCAGGAAGACTCAAACCTAGCAGATTTGTTACCGGGCTTCGGCTGTAAGACATAGTCACCACGTGGTCCAATCAACGGACTCAAGGATGGGGCTCGCTACACCCAAATAGATCTATCACTCATGCCCCTCGGTCCTACAACGAGGATTGATGGCCTTAATCGCCCTACCCATTCACATGATCTAGTAGTAAACCCTCCTTAAGCTAACCATACCATGTATAAAATCGTCTGTAATAATTGTAACATGTATTCCACCCCCGAAGTATAAAACTGAAACCAGTTAAGAGAAAAGGGGGACATGAACTCACAGTATTGCGTCTTCAGTATGTGTAACCCAAGTCTCCTCAGCCAACACGACTACCTACAGTGTACTAACGTCTATTAGACGAACGGGCCGTGCCTTTGCTTAGTATGAAGGTTTTTGAGTTACGTTTCTTGTGTTCCCAAAATTATTCCAAGTTATAATCATTAGTTAATGTTTGGATTAATTGCTAAACAATATTTCATATTCTTACTTCTCAACTATTTTAACTTCGTATTTTCCTTCCCAAGGATGGGGGTATCTCATACATGTATTTTCATATTAGTATTTGTATATCTTGCCAAGTAATGGCGTCGTATTTCGGTGTATTGTTCCAAATAAAAATATGTTAATATATTCCCAATATGTATTTCCAAAACCATATATTTCAAGTCTCACTAAAATATATATGAACTTATTTCGTTCAATCATGTATTGTCCCAGAATATATATATTTTTCTCAAAAATTATATATCTTCTAAATATACCAGGAAAATATATTTTTATCTCCCAAAAATAATATATTTTATCGTTGTCAAAAATATGATATACTTGGTAATATTTACGAAATCATATTTTCACTTCTTTCATTCCCAAAATAATATTTACCAAAAAAATATAGTATAATGGTACATCCCGGAATATTTTCATAAGTTACGTTTTCTTGTTCGGTTTCACAATATTACGTGTATAAATTAAATATTTAATTCCTTGCAATTTTTTGTATTATTTTGGAGTTGTAATTTCCATGGTATTTTGTAAGTTATATTATTTTTTTCCTAAAATAATATAACTAGTTCACAAAATATACAAATAATCACACAAGTGTCTCAGTATAAAATATATATTCTAAATATATATTTATCGAATTTTATTTACGAAAATCAACCTCCGGCACTTAGTATTTTTGTAATAAAAATCATAGCGAGGTTTATTTTGAAAACAAGGTTAAAAATATATGATTGTAAACGCTTACTAGAAAAATATTTCTAAGTGTTGAAATTTTAGAAAAATTTCGCCAGAGTTTCCTTTGTAAATGGAGGCGTCCATGCTTACTAGCATATCATTTTCTTTTCAAAAATTCATTCAAACAATTCTCAATCAACAACATACAATCTTTATTTACCAAACTAGTAAAAAACAAGCATAAACTATAAATTTATGAACTTGGAAATTTATAAAAGCATGTCGTAATTTACTAGCATACTTAGTAAGTCTTGCTACCTTTAAAAATGTGATTAGTTCCTTAAAAACTTCATTTCCAAAGAGTTTGAATGTTCACAACTTCCAAACATATTTTCTAAAAATATTTCTTTGTGAAATTTTCTTATTACACAAGTGTTTCTACACTTGTTTATCCACCAAAAATGTGTTAAGTTTATGTAAGATCCAAGTTTTAACGAAACTCATACTTTTCACTTGGTTATTTCATAAACTTAATACATTTTTGGTTGATAAACAAGTGTAGAAACACTTGTGTAATAAGAAAATTTCACAAAGAAATATTTTTAGAAAATATGTTTGGAAGTTGTGAACATTCAAACTCTTTGGACATGAAGTTTTTAAGGAACTAATCACATTTTTAATGGTAGCAAGACTTACTAAGTATGCTAGTAAATTACTACATGCTTTTATAAATTTCCAAGTTCATAAATTTATAGTTTATGCTTGTTTTTGACTAGTTTGGTAAATAAAGATTGTATGTTGTTGATTGAGAATTGTTTGAATGAATTTTTGAAAAGAAAATGATATGCTAGTAAGCATGGACGCCTCCATTTACAAAGGAAACTCTGGCGAAATTTTTCTAAAATTTCAACACTTAGAAAATAGTTTTCTAGTAAGCGTTTACAATCATTTATTTTTAACCTTGTTTTCAAAATAAACCTCGCTATGATTTTTATTACAAAACTATTAAGTGCCGGAGGTTGATTTTCGTAAATAAAATTCGATAAATATATGTTTAGAATATATATTTTATACTGAGACACTTGTGTGATTATTTGTATATTTTGTGAACTAGTTATATTATTTTAGGAAAAAAATAATATAACTTACAAAATACCATGGAAATTACAACTCCAAAATAATACCAAAAATTGCAAGGAATAAAATATTTAAGTTATACACGTAATATTGTGAAACCGAACAAGAAAACGTAACTTATGAAAATATTCTGGGATGTACTATTACACTATATTTTTTTGGTAAATATTATCTTTTTTTGGTAAATATTATCTTGGGAATGAAAGAAGTGAAAATATGATTTCGTAAATATTACAAAGTATATCATATTTTTGACAATGAGAAAATATATTATTTTTGGGAGATAAAAATACATTTTCCTGGTATATTTAGAAGATATATAATTTTTGAGAAAAATATATATATTCTGGGACAATACATGATTGAACGAAATAAGTTCATATATATTTTAGTGAGACTTGAAATATATGGTTTTGGAAATACATATTGGGAATATATTAACATATTTTTATTTGGAACAATACACCGAAATACGACGCCATTACTTGGCAAGATATACAAATACTAATACGAAAATACATGTATGAGATACCCCCATCCTTGGGAAGGAAAATACGAAGTTAAAATACTTGAGAAGTAGGAATATGAAATATTGTTTAGCAATTAATCCAAACATTAACTAATGATTATAACTTGGAATAATTTTGGGAACACAAGAAACGTAACTCAAAAACCTTCATACTAAGCAAAGGCATGGCCCGTTCGTCTAATAGACGTTAGTACACTGTAGGTAGTCACGTTGGCTGAGGAGACTTGGGTTACACATAATGAAGACGCAATACTATGAGTTCATGTCCCCCTTTTCTCTTAACTGATTTCAGTTTTATACTTCGGGGGTGGAATACATGTTACAATTATTACAGACGATTTTATACATGGTATGGTTAGCTTAAGGAGGGTTTACTACTAGATCATGTGAATGGGTAGGGCGATTAAGGCCATCAATCCTCGTTGTAGGACCGAGGGGCATGAGTGATAGATCTATTTGGGTGTAGCGAGCCCCATCCTTGAGTCCGTTGATTGGACCACGTGGTGACTATGTCTTACAGCCGAAGCCCGGTAACAAATCTGCTAGGTTTGAGTCTTCCTGCATCACTTCACATATACCATTGGCTTTGCAATCCAGTGGTGATCTCTTTTTCCTTATTGCTACATACCAGGGACTTACATACATACTTACAACATTTTCAAAGGTTTATACATACATACGAACGAACACATGAACTCGCTCAACTTTTGTTGATGTTTTTCAAACTACATGTATTTCAGGGATTTTGTAAAGTGGATCTGGCGGGCGTTGGAAGTTTTTATGCTGCGTTAAGAATAAAGATGTCATCCATGGTCTTTGAGTTTGGTTAGTGTGTCTTATTCCTGGACGAGACACGTCTTCCAAACCTTGGTGGTATTCAATATCTTTTGACAAGTCTTTTATGAACTCATAAGCAATTTGTACGATTTGTAAAACTTGAATTTGAAGTCTATGTTTTAAAACAATGTTGTTATGTTTTGAACTTATTAATGGATGGCAAACTTATGGTTTTATCATATAGTTGATGTTATGATTGAATGCAATGATATTAAGAAACTCACACCATAATCACGCTTCCGCAAAAGTCAGGGTGTGACAGCTTGGTATCAGAGCTTCAATCGTAGCGAACTAGGATTCTTTCTCGAGTCTAGACTACGATCATTAGGTCTCTCACGAAAATGTTTTCACGACTTGGTTTTCATTGCATACACAAAACGTCCAGATCCAGGGAACAAACATTTTTACAAACAAAAGGCACACATACATATTTCAAAATTTATATTTATAGTTCAGTCTTAGAGACTGAGGGAGGTTCAGTCTTAGAGGCTGAGGGAGGATCAGCCTTAGAGGCTGGGGATAATTAGTCTTAGAGACTGGGAGGATTGGTCTTAGAGGCCAGGGAGTTGGTCTTAGTGACCAGGGAATTAGCCTTAGAGGCTGGGGATAATTAGTCTTAGAGACTGGGAGGATTGGTCTTAGAGGCCAGGGAGTTGGTCTTAGAGACCAGGGAATTAGCCTTAAAGGCTGGGGATAATTAGTCTTAGAGACTGGGAGGATTGGTCTTAGAGGCCAGGGAGTTGGTCTTAGAGACCAGGGAAGTAGCCTTAGAGGCTGGGGATAATTAGTCTTAGAGACTGGGAGGATTGGTCTTAGAGGCCAGGGAATTGGTCTTAGAAACCAGGGAATTTGTCTTAGAGACTGGGAGTTGGTCTTAGAGGCCAGGGAGTTAGTCTTAGAGACTAGGGAGTTCAGTCTGAGAGGCTGGGTAGGATAATCTGGGAAGACTAGGATGAATATGTGGATACATGATTACATTATGAATAGTCTTTATTTGCAATACACAAAGTGTTAATGATTACTGTATGCATGCTATGACTATTATGTACCGGCACACACGTCACCTTCCTCAGGGAACGAATTGTCAGATGATGACGACCCTATGGCCACCACCACAGATGAAGGGACCACACCTGATGAGACCATACCTGCGCCGGAGATATTTACATCAGACACTGAAAGTAACCCTGACATGCTGACCAAGGACGAGGACGACTTCCAACCGTCCGCGCTGCCAGACTTTGGCGATGAATTACCCTTGCTGATGGCTTCCTTGACGTGAATCTTTCTGTCATTCTTGTTTCGGTCCACGACCATCTCATCATTTGGACACTTCGATGGCGAGCACATCATGGCTCCGATCCTCGACGTCGTACCTCACGTGGTTATTTTCCCCGAGGATCCGCCTTTTTGACGAATTGTTTGATGGCGACATTAATCTGCTTGTTGATGATCCTCCTGTTGACGCCCAGGACGATGGAAAATTAGATGAGAACATTGTTACTAATTGCACATTTTGAGATCCCTGTTGTCAAGCTACCCTCTGATTCTAGTATACACTCGATTTCAGACTCCTTTGAGTCTGTGACATTTACAACCTTATAGACTGCCGGATTACATCTTTCTACTACTGATGTCACACCCCCAAAATCCACTCGCGGAGTACCACCGCTTGGAGGCGTGACATGACCAGGATCAAGCCACCAATCATATTGAACATAAGTATATTGTAAAAGTCATTCATCAATACGATAGGTGTTTTCAAAACCAAACATAAACAAGTGTGTAGCGGAAGCAATAATGTAAGACCCAACGTAAGTTTAAGTACAAAATGTCATAATGTTTAACAACACATTCACGATCCATGTCCACAACGACTGTGCCTCCCGTGCAAGCTCCAAAAGTACCTAAGGTCCTGCAAGGCATGTAACAGAGAGTCAACAACTAGTTGAGCGAGTTCACAGTAGGTTATTTAGTTATAATGTTCGTATCGTAAATCGTATATTCGTTTAGTTATCATGTATCGTATGTAATAGCATCGCGGCCCTCTAGGCATGTTTGCGAAGTTTAGTGGGGGTTTCCCATGTTTTCTAGACTAGTTATATTTGTATCGCGGCCCTCCAGGCATGTTTGCGAAGATTAAAGTATAGTTCGCGGCCATTCCAGGCATGTTTGCGAAGATTGTTCTAGTATCGCGGCCGATCCCGGCATGTGTGCGAAGAAAAGTATATGTATCACTAGTCTAGTAGCATCTACCATTGACCTTCCTCTCCCGAGGCCAATGGTATGTAATTCCGATAACTCTTAAGCATAAATAATCAATCAACCCATTCCCAACCCCGGGAATCCCATGCCTTTGTAGAAGTGTGAACTCACCTTGTTTGCTCGGTATGCTAAGTTAAGTGCTCACAATAAATCAGTCAAGTCCTATAGTGCACGTATATACAGTCAGTTTATGTTTGCAAGGTTTCGTTTGCAATCTATGTTACCAAGTGTGTTTGACTGCTAACATCATGTATCACATAGACAATTAATCACATTCATGCCATTCATACTTCACATAAATTTCCTCCACAGTTTATTCTAATCATGGTTATTCTCTTACATACTTGACAGGTTTAACAAGCTTAACAAGGTTAACATATGTAACAGGGATAATAACTTTACAGTATTAGTTAACTAACAGAGTTAACATCTTTTAGCTGAATTAATAATCTATGCAGAACCAACATGCTAAACAAAGTTGCTAGACTTAACAGAATTGATAACAAACAAGATTGTTAAACATAACAGAGTTAATCAAACAAATAAAGCTAGCAACTTAATAACTTAACAGAGTTTAAATGCTTAACATAGTTGACATATAACTGAACTAATAGGCTGAGTAGTTAAACTGAGTTATTTACTTAACAGAGTTAGTTAACTAACACACTTAACAAGTTAACGGCAAACAATAGAATGAAATCATCAAAGCGGCGAAATCCCTTGTTTGGCCGAAATCCCTTTTGTGTGCCGAAATCATACAAGGGCCGAAAACACTTATATGGACGAAATCCCTTATGTGGGCCGAAATCAACTTGGGCCTAAATCACACACATGGGCCGAAATCACCTTTAGTGATTTCGTCCAGTTTAGTATTGTGGGGGGTGTTTTCGTGAGCATGTGTGTGACGAAATCACTAAGGTGCCGAAATCCCTTAGTGATTTCGTTGGTTTCCTCATCATCTTCAACACTTACAGTAACAAAAACCCAGCAACTAAAAATCGATTAACAGTTACATGATCTGTTATAATTGAAATCATTCCATCAAATATGTAACAAATACATTACCAAATCATTGTGAAATCCAGAACATATTTCAATCAGTTTATCATTCAATAACATATACCCACTGTTGATCCAAACATCCAAGATACAGACAGTTTAGAGATAATAATTATCTAGCAAGCACACAATGATAGATCACATAATCACACATATGAATAATGATTAAACCTCCAAAATCATACTAATAAGCATCTTAAACAAATGAACATGAAGATCACTAACCGTAAATTAAACAGAGGTTTGGCTTCAAAATGAGGAATTCTGTTTGTGGGTTTCAGATGTAGAGAGAGAAACAAAGTGATAAGGTTTGGTAAGTGAGAAAACTTCTCCGAGAAGCTTGTTTAAAAATAATTATATAAAATATCTCAACACTGGGCCAAGGCCCATCTCTGATTTCGCCAAACATAGCTGGACGAAAACACTAAAGTGTTTTCATCACAGAAGGGTGTTTTCATCAGGTGGTGTTTTCGTTTGAGCAGGGGTGTTGGCCAAAGTTCCATAATAAACTATACAATCCCATTTAGCACAAATTACACTATCATCATATACTCAAATATAATATGCACCCCAAATATCAAATATCAATCGCAGTACTATCTAACGTTTTTACAAATGTAAGCGTTGTGAAACAACGAGCCGTGTAAACAAACAACAAAAACAAATAAAAAAAAAATTAACGTGCACTAAATGCGAAGATGGAAATCTTGGAAACTCGAGTTGTCACATTATCCCCAACTTGGAAGAAATTTCGTCCCGAAATTTAGCATGCGGTTACTGAGGAAGCTAGGTAAGTTATCGTTTACTGGTTTCCCTGGGGTGTCACATTATCCCCCCGTTGATCTGGAATTTCTTCCCGAAATTCTGTAGTAGCTTCAGCCTCAGTAGTAGTTGCATTGTTTTCGAACAACTGGGGATATTTGAGTTCCATTTGGTCTTCGCGTTCCCAGGTAAACTCTGGGCCACGACGGGAGTTCCAACGAACTCGAACAAGAGGTATTCTGGTGTTCTTGAGGACCTTAACATCCCGGTCCGTGATTTCAACTGGTTCTTCGACGAAATGCAACCGTTCGTCGATAGTGAGCTCCTTCAGAGGAACTATGTGGGTCTCATCTGACAGACACTTCTTCAGATTCGACACGTGAAAGACGTTGTGAACTGCACTGAGTTCAGCTGGTAAGTTCAGTCTGTAGGCCACTTTGCCTATCTTCTCTATGACTTCAAATGGCCCAACATATCGTGGATTGAGTTTGCCCCTTTTGCCAAAACGAACAACACCCTTCCAGGGTGAAACTTTGAGTAGTGCTCGATCCCCAACCTGGAACTCGAGTAGTTTCCTGTCTTTATCGGCGTATGCTTTCTGACGGTCACGAGCTGCCGCCATGCGTTGTCGTATTTGAGCAATCTTTTCAGTAGTATCAACTACCATTTCTGGACCTGTGATCTGACTGTCACCCACCTCTGACCAAGAAAGAGGTGATCGGCATTTACGCCCGTACAATGCCTCAAATGGAGCAGCTTTAATGCTGGTGTGGTAACTGTTGTTGTACGAGAATTCCACAAGTGGCAGATGTCTTTCCCAGCCCTTGCCAAAGTCAATTACGCACGCCCGAAGCATGTCTTCTAGAGTTTGAATAGTGCGCTCAGACTGCCCGTCTGTCTGAGGATGATAAGTCGTGCTCATGTCTAGACGAGAGCCAAAAGATTTGTGCATTGCTTGCCACAGTTCTGAAGTAAAACGTGCATCACGATCAGAGATAATAGAGGTGGGCACCCCGTGCCTCGAGACAACTTCCTTAAGGTATACATCTGCTAGAGTGGAGAACTTATCCGTTTCCTTGATAGCCAAGAAGTGAGCAGACTTTGTGAGTCGATCCACGATCACCCAAATAGTATCATTCCCACGTTGAGATCTAGGTAGGCCAGTAACAAAATCCATGGAAATTTGTTCCCATTTCCATTGTGGTATCTCAGGTTGCTGGAGTGGGCCTGATGGTTTCTGATATTCCGCTTTGACTCTCGCACAAGTCAAACACTTGCTAACATAAGTTGCTATGTGGGCCTTCATGCTAGGCCACCAATATGTAGTTCTGAGGTCGTGGTACATCTTATCCGAACCAGGATGTACTGAGTAGCGAGACTTATGAGCTTCATCCATTACAAGCTCGCGTAAATTACCATAGAGTGGGACCCAGATGCGTCCTGTTACATAGTAGGCGCCGTCTGCCTTTTGTTCTAACCGTTGTCTTGAGCCGCGTAGGGCTTCAGACCTGACGTTTTCCGGTTTCAATGCTTCTACCTGAGCATCTCGTATCTGTGAAGGAAGACTGGACTGAATAGTGAGTTGCAACGCTCGTATACGCCTAGGTGTAGTATCCTTTCGACTGAGGGCGTCGGCCACCACATTGGCTTTGCCCGGATGGTACTTTATAGCACATTCGTAATCATTCAGTAACTCGACCCATCTACGTTGTCGCATGTTCAATTCTTTCTGCTTGAAGATATGCTCAAGACTCCTGTGATCGGTGTAGATGGTACACTTGGTGCCATACAGATAATGTCGCCATATCTTGAGCGCAAAAACAACAGCTCCCAGCTCTAAATCGTGTGTAGTGTAATTCCGTTCGTGAATCTTAAGTTGGCGTGAAGCATAAGCAATAACTTTATCCCGTTGCATCAACACACATCCAAGACCTTGGATGGATGCGTCGCAGTAGACTACAAAATCATCCGTGCCTTCAGGCAATGAGAGGATATGTGCGCTACAAAGTCTATCCTTTAAGTGCTGAAATGCTGTTTCCTGTGTATCATTCCAACGGTAATCAATACCTTTCTGTGTCAGTAATGTAAGCGGCTGTGCAATCTTTGAGAAGTCTTTGATGAATCGTCTATAATAACCCGCCAAACCCAAGAATTGGCGTATTTCGGTTGGTGTGCGAGGTGCAGGCCAGTTCTTGATCGAATCTACCTTGGATGGATCGACATGAATCCCATCCTTGTTTACCACGTGGCCTAGAAAGTGGACTTCACGAAGCCAAAAGTCGCATTTTGAAAACTTAGCGTACAGCTGTTCCGTTCGTAAAAGTTCCAAAATAAGTCGTAAGTGCTGCTCGTGTTCCTCCCGATTCCTCGAATAAATTAGGATGTCGTCGATGAAAACAATAACAAACTTGTCAAGATAAGGTTTGCACACCCTGTTCATAAGATCCATGAAAACCGCAGGCGCGTTCGTTAGCCCGAATGGCATGACCAAAAACTCGTAATGGCCGTAGCGAGTTCTGAATGCTGTTTTGGAGACGTCCTCATCCCGGACTCTCAGTTGATGGTAACCTGACCTCAGATCAATCTTCGAGTAATAGCTCGACCCTTGCAACTGGTCGAATAAGTCGTCGATGCGTGGAAGTGGATAGCGATTCTTTACGGTCACCTTGTTTAGTTCGTGGTAATCTATGCACATACGAAAGGTACCATCTTTTTTCTTCACAAATAATACTGGAGCTCCCCAGGGCGAAGAGCTAGGATGTATGAAACCCTTTTCCAATAGTTCTTGTAATTGCTTAGAGAGTTCTTCCAGTTCAGTTGGAGCTAAGCGGTAAGGCGCTCGAGCTATGGGTGCTGCTCCTGGAGCTAGCTCGATCTGAAATTCGACCTGGCGATGGGGCGGTAGCCCAAGTAACTCTTCAGGAAATACTTGAGGAAAATCACGTACAACTGGGATATCCCCAACCTTTTTCTCTGTCGTCGATGTATCAGTAACGAGTGCTAAAACAGCCGTGTGGCCCTTTCGCAGACACTTCTGAGCCTTCAAGAAGGAGATGATGCCACTCACGACACCACTCTTGTCGCCTTGAACTTCGAGAGATTCTTTTCCAGTACGGGGAATATGAATGATCTTCTTCTTGCATAAGATCTCTGCTTGTTGTTGGGATAACCAATCCATACCAATGACGATATCAAAACTACTCAGAGTTATAGGAATGAGATCGATAGAGAAAGTCTGACCAGCGAGGATAAGATTACAACCCTGAACTATGTGTGTGGCTTCTAGACTTTTACCGTTAGCTAACTCTACGACATGTTTGGTGTTCAAAAGTGTTGGTGCGCGTTTAAGCATTTGACTAACTTTCAGAGACATATAACTGGTATCCGCACCCGAATCAAATAATACGGTAACATAAAAGTCGTCGAGAAGAAACTTACCTGTAACCACATTAGGATCGTTCCTCGCATCACCCCGACCAATCACAAATGCACGACCCCTAGCACCATTGTCGTTGTTGTTTCCCCCATTGTTGTTCCCGTTGCCCTGATTATTGTTGTTGTTATTCTGATTCTGATTTAACTGGGGGCAGTTCCGCTTGAAGTGACCTTCAGCCCCACACTGAAAGCATGCCTTATTTCCTTGCTGTTGTTGCTGTGGCGGGTTTCGTGGAACTGGTGGCTGTTGTTGCTGGTTCTGATTCGCAGACCTTGAGCTCCTGCAATCTTTAGCTTCATGACCTACCCTTAGACATCTCTGACAGCGGCCTTTACGACACTGACCACTGTGGTGTTTGTTGCACCTGTTACACAGTGGATGAATTCCCCGATATCCACTCTGCCCCTGACTACCAGACGATTGCTGACTCGGACTTTGGTAATCACTAGTCTTGCGCTGCTGCTGTGCTTGAGACTGTACAGTAGCTGAACCCCTGCTGGAATCCCCTTCCCATTTCCGCTTATTGTCACTGGGAGTAGCAGGAGTAGCTGGAGTGGTAGCGGTAGTAGTAGCGCCGATACGTTTAGGCAGCTTGTTCTGTTCCACTGCTTGGTCTGTGAGACGATGAGCAAGACGAGTAACATCCTGAATGGTAGCAAGGTTGGCAGAAGTCACATGACTTTGAATTTCTAGTACTAAGCCTTTGAGGTACAGCTCAATGCGTTTGATGGGAGGATCTACCATAGTTGGACATAACACTGCCACTTCGTTGGATCGTTTTGTGTACGCTTCTATCCCTGATCCCGTCATCTTAAGGTTAAAGAACTCCACTTCCAGCTTGTGGATGTCATCACGGCTACAGTATTCCTCTTTGATCAATTCCTTAAAATCATTCCAGGGTGTGGCGTTAGCAACAGCCAACCCTAGCATCTGAACTTGCGCATTCCACCAAGTCAGCGCAATGCCTTCTAGAGTACCAGTGGCGTACTTCACCCTGCGAGCCTCAGGGCATTCACACATTTCAAATACGGACTCGAGCTTTTCAAACCAATGGAGGAGTCCAACCGCTCCTTCCGTGCCACTAAAAGTAGTAGGACGACAGTCCATGAAAGTTTTGAAGGTGCAAACAGGTGGCTGAGCGTGCTGACCTGTTGTGTATAAGAACCAGGACAAGATTAAGCACAAGAGTTGGTTTAGGGGTGTAGGATCTAAAGATCCTAGTGTGAGTTACAACTGCAGGGTATACCTCCTGCTTGTGCGGCTGCAAGTGCCGCAGTAACTCGCTCGTTAATGAGAGCCGTCAATTGGGCTTGCGTCATGTTGATACGTCCAGACATGATCTTCATAGCCAAGATAACATAAGTGAGAGAGGTTCGCGAGTAGTGTGATAACAGAAGAGAGTAAGCACACAAGTGTTCTCATGCAATAGTGTTACGTTTATCTAAGCATACCCTGAGCAAAGTTCTATGCAATTCTATCAAGTAGGCAATAAAACATATACCATATTACCTAGGATGTTGAGTCTTGCACGTGGAGCGAGGCATCGTTGTGGATCGTTGAGCACTGTTTCGGTTATAGTCTGGTTTTAATAAAAAAAAACGTTTTCCCCTTATTAAAACCGAGTTCTCTATAACCAATGGCTCTGATACCAATCTGTCACACCCCCAAAATCCACTCGCGGAGTACCACCGTATATACAGTCAGTTTATGTTTGCAAGGTTTCGTTTGCAATCTATGTTACCAAGTGTGTTTGACTGCTAACATCATGTATCACATAGACAATTAATCACATTCATGCCATTCATACTTCACATAAATTTCCTCCACAGTTTATTCTAATCATGGTTATTCTCTTACATACTTGACAGGTTTAACAAGCTTAACAAGGTTAACATATGTAACAGGGATAATAACTTTACAGTATTAGTTAACTAACAGAGTTAACATCTTTTAGCTGAATTAATAATCTATGCAGAACCAACATGCTAAACAAAGTTGCTAGACTTAACAGAATTGATAACAAACAAGATTGTTAAACATAACAGAGTTAATCAAACAAATAAAGCTAGCAACTTAATAACTTAACAGAGTTTAAATGCTTAACATAGTTGACATATAACTGAACTAATAGGCTGAGTAGTTAAACTGAGTTATTTACTTAACAGAGTTAGTTAACTAACACACTTAACAAGTTAACGGCAAACAATAGAATGAAATCATCAAAGCGGCGAAATCCCTTGTTTGGCCGAAATCCCTTTTGTGTGCCGAAATCATACATGGGCCGAAAACACTTATATGGACGAAATCCCTTATGTGGGCCGAAATCAATTTGGGCCTAAATCACACACATGGGCCGAAATCACCTTTAGTGATTTCGTCCAGTTTAGTATTGTGGGGGGTGTTTTCGTGAGCATGTGTGTGACGAAATCACTAAGGTGCCGAAATCCCTTAGTGATTTCGTTGGTTTCCTCATCATCTTCAACACTTACAGTAACAAAAACCCAGCAACTAAAAATCGATTAACAGTTACATGATCTGTTATAATTGAAATCATTCCATCAAATATGTAACAAATACATTACCAAATCATTGTGAAATCCAGAACATATTTCAATCAGTTTATCATTCAATAACATATACCCACTGTTGATCCAAACATCCAAGATACAGACAGTTTAGAGATAATAAATATCTAGCAAGCACACAATGATAGATCACATAATCACACATATGAATAATGATTAAACCTCCAAAATCATACTAATAAGCATCTTAAACAACTGAACATGAAGATCACTAACCGTAAATTAAACAGAGGTTTGGCTTCAAAATGAGGAATTCTGTTTGTGGGTTTCAGATGTAGAGAGAGAAACAAAGTGATAAGGTTTGGTAAGTGAGAAAACTTCTCCGAGAAGCTTGTTTAAAAATAATTATATAAAATATCTCAACACTGGGCCAAGGCCCATCTCTGATTTCGCCAAACATAGCTGGACGAAAACACTAAAGTGTTTTCATCACAGAAGGGTGTTTTCATCAGGGGGTGTTTTCATTTGAGCAGGGGTGTTGGCCAAAGTTCCATAATAAACTATACAATCCCATTTAGCACAAATTACACTATCATCATATACTCAAATATAATATGCACCCCAAATATCAAATATCAATCGCAGTACTATCTAACGTTTTTACAAATGTAAGCGTTGTGAAACAACGAGCCGTGTAAACAAACAACAAAAAAAAATAAAAAAAAAATTAACATGCACTAAATGCGAAGATGGAAATCTTGGAAACTCGAGTTGTCACAACTGACACAGACGACGACACCGTTATGACTGCTGCACTAACACCTGCTCGAGGCACCACACCGTTACACGACCCAGGGCCTGCTCCTGAGCTAGCTTCTGCACCTTTTGGGTCAGCTTGATCTTTCATAACTCATGGATCTTTAGATCTACAAGATTATAACCTACCTTAATCTTTATTTTTTTCAAGAAAAGATTCATTTATTCAAGTTCATAGTTTATGTGTGGATGATTCCATCATCCTACAACATTTTATCTTTCTCATCTTGCTAGATCATTTTTTTAATCATGATCTAGCAAGATTATATGATGATCCATATCAACTACATGAGCAAACAATAACCAACAAGCATAACAACACATTAATATCATGATTTCCTCCTCATTTTAACCATACTTTATCACTAATGTTGGTTCATGTTCAAGACTTTGTTTATGTTTTTAGTGTTTCTTGAGGTTTCATCATTCTTTTAACTATTAACCATAAAAAACATGAAGTGGATGAAGATCTAAGAGACTTACCACTAGCACAAGGCTAGGGGAGTTCAAGTGATGAAATGTGGTGGATAAAAGAAGATAAGAGAGGTCCTTGAGCTTCCGAACACACCGAGCTTCGTTGTATGATCTCTAACACCCTTGGATCACTAGAGATTGAATGAATGAGCTTGAATGATGGTGATGGGGGTTGTGCTTGGGTTCGGCCGAACAAGGAAGAGAGGGAGAGTGAGGTTTGTTGTTGAGTTAGAGAATGATGATAATGTGTGTGGATCTAGTGGTTAAATAAGTGATCTTCCAACATATTATTACCCTCTAGTCCATGTGTCTCCAAGATACTTAACAATATCAATTAAACAAATGAATAAAATCATGGGGGGTGTCCCCACTTCCATAACCGGTTTTGGGGGGGGGGGGGGGTTGGTTTAGTTGAAATGTAATGGTAACTAGTTTAGTTAGTTAGAAGGTTAAGTAGTTTGGTTAAAGATTTAAGTGTGTTATGAAATATATAGTGTGTTAGGGTGTTCGGGGACCCTAACTAGCTCAGAAAAATAAAAACAATGTGTTTAACAATATTTTTGTGTTCCGGGTAAAGTCCGGTTGTTCGGTTGGGGGTTGTTCTGTTAAAGTGCTTAATTAATCCGAAAGGTGTCTTTTATAATACTTTTTGTGTCACAATTAATTCCTGGCACTTTGGAAAGTATATAGGACCATTTTGTCAAGTTTTTGCACATTACTAGCATAATTAAATGCTGAATTTTGTTATTAAGTGCAGAATTCTGCGTTTAGAGTGTGTTTTAGGCACTTCCCGGCACTATAACTATCACCTAGTGACGCAGTTTTATGGTCCTCACTTCCCTACACTCCCTACTAGTGTAGTGTCCTGTCTCTGGCTCATACTGGCCTCATAAACATTGTCTGTCTATGTGCTGGCATTGTCAGCATGTTTTCTGGGTTATCCGCTCACTGTGCTAACTGTGCTTTGTGCATCAAGTTTGTCACTAAAGTTTGTGTAATAAATGGAGTGACAGTATGAATGTGATGCATGTGTATGTATGTATGTATCAGAAATCAGAAAGCAGTTTAATTAACAGTTGTAATTAAGCACAATCATTAAGCATAAATCAATATTAATTAAACATACTGATGCATGCAAATTTGACAGTTGTCACACTTTAAGGGAATCTCTCGAGGAAATGACCGCGGTGGAAGAGGTTCTCATTGACCGGGTGAACTATCTCTCCATGGGCCTGAAAGATTGCTTCAGGGAGATCAACCTTTTACACAAAGGTTGAACATCTTGTTCATGCCTCTAATGGAACCGATCTGGCCTCAAGAAGATTGGAACCTTGCAAATGAGGTCATTCAACCCATCGGGTGGGAAGACGAGATCCTGGAACCTTCCCTTCTCAATACCTTTGAGGTTTTGGTAAATCCCACTCCCCCTCAAGAATAGGTCGACGAGGAGCCTTATATCTTCCTTCTAAGGGATTTAGAGGAGATTCTCAATGACCTCTAATTGAGTGCTTCCGGAAATAGCTCAAGTCCTCCAACGACTAACATTCTTAGATCTAGCTATAGGGTTTTTAAATAATGATCTCGTGGAGGCATTCCTCAAGAATCTATCTAGCTTAGGTTAATTTAGGATTGTAATCTTTATTTCCTTGTACTTGTCTTTTATTTTCAATGAAATGGAAGTATGGTTGATGAAGGTCTCAATAAATGTGTGAAAGAAATTGAAATGGCCAAAAGGACGATGAAAAATGGAACCCATGCACGTAAACCAGAGCCTCCCGACTCAAAAACTGCAAACCAGTGTCTGCAGACGGGGCCATGCCCACCAAGTACGCCCTCGTGCTCAACTGTCTGATGTCCAAAACTTTCTGTTGAGAAGGTGGCACGGGCCGTGCTCATCTAGCACGCCCCTGTGTCCACCATACTGTAAGTCTTCTGTTCAAATTTGTTACTGACACTTTGGACACGGGGCCATGCCCCCATAGCACGCCCCCGTGCTGCAAGTACCAGTAGCCTAAACATTGATATTTTTCACACACTTTTTACACATTTAACCAAAATAAATCATATTTGGGACATATTGAGGGCAATGTGTAATTTAAGTGTGGGGGGATGATAAAACCTTGAATGGTTTGTCCTAAAAACAAGTATTACACAAAAATCGCCTTGGAAAACCGCCAATCACCCCAAACTTTTTCAATTTTTTTATTTTCTTTTACTTATCTTGGTTTAGTTGGGTAAAATAAGTTCTAAAAATTATGTTTTTACTAATTTACACCTGATAGCGTCGTGATAAAAAGAACCAATTAAGGAAATTATAAAAACGGGCATAAATAATCTTAGTAAAAATTGATTATGTATACATTTTTACATTATAACCCCTTTTTCCCACAAAAGTGAGTTTTGAGCCTTTACCGAGCATATAAATACACATCTATACTAATTGCTAAATTTTCATTTCTTGTGTGAATAGCCCGTTTGGTTTTCGCAAATCTAGAACTTGCCCAAACCAATACATCCCAAGTCCTTACAGACACAAATCTAAGTAACTAAATGATGGAGACATTAGAATCAAATCATTTTTCACATCAAAACCTTTATTTTTCTTTTCTTTACCAAAAACATCCCCTTAGATAAACCCTTTGAGCCTTAACCCTTTCATTTCTAAACCCGCAAAAATACATATTTTTGCAAAAACACCCTCATCCACAAACCTTTTTATTTTCACCTTTTTTGTAAAGATATCGGTTATAAAATTACAATTATGGCTCAGTTTCAACTATGACAAAAAAAATCCAAAGTATTTTTTTTGCTAAGCCACAAAGCAATGGAAAAATCGATACTTTTTACGCCTTTTGCCACTTCAATAAAACACACCTACCCGAACCACAACCTACCCTTTAAAGTCCTCTTGATATTTGCAAGGATTAAACGTCACAAAGGCAGAGGTTTGATTGTTTGTCAAGCCTATAGTAGGAGTAAGTTCCAAAACCGGGCACGAGCGTTGTCACATACATAACTTTGGCCAAGTGTTGGGTGACCACTTGTGAGGTGTATAAATATGTATATAACTAAATGGAATTTTATAAAGGCATGTTATGCCCAAAACAAATAATTTTTCTTTAATTGTGTTTTAAATAAATCATGATGAATAAGATTGTAAATAAAATAAAAACAAAATAAATTAGAACTTGGATTCTCAACACTCTAAAGATAAGTCCAAAACCTTCTCTTCTACCTATTCCGTTTGGGTGTATAAGCCACATTATAGAGTTTTGCTTGAGGACAAGCAAAGATTCAAGTGTGGGGGTATTTGGTGTGCGTAAAATACAACATATAAATTATATCCAATACGGCGTAAAATCAACCCTTTTTTGGTACTAATGTTGGAAAAAGCTTGTTTCTTTGTTCCTTTTTAATTTACATGGCCAAAAGAGTTTAAACGCATAAAAGGAGCAAAATAACAACATAAACCAACATAAATACAATGAAGGAGGATTGACACAACTCGCCAAGCCCCCATCCACATCCAAACCAACAAAATAGCAAGATCAGAAGCTCTGACACGGGGTCGTGCCCACCAAACATTGGCCGTGCCCAAGGCAAGATTCTCTGCAGAAGAAAAGACAACAGCAAAGGACAAACCAGACCACCAACACGGGGCCTGACGGGTGGTCCGTAGGACAACCCTTGAAAGGTTTAATACAATGCACATTATATACTTATTACGGTTAATTGCTTGAATTTGGTAACCACTAGATGATTGCCTGTTGCAGGTGTTAAAGTGCCCAAGATGCGGGTTTTAGGATGCTTGAATGGATGTTGAAGTTGGCGGGATCGAGAATTGGAGGAATCGAGATTTGAGAGAGAAACAAGCAAAACAATCTCAGTCAGCACCGTAGCCTACGGTCTTGACCGTAGGTTACGGCCTCCATTGTTTGCAAAATTTGCCTGCCGTAAGACAGAAGACAAGGACCGTATGACTTTGCTGCTCGCCGTAAGCTACGGCGGGCGCCGTAGCTTACGGTGCCAATGTTGACTTTCCAGATTCTTTGACTGCTGTAAGCTACGGCCCTATGGCGTAGCTTACGGCGCTGATCTTGACCTGTTGACTTACTGCTTGCCGTAAGCTACGACAGGCGCCGTAGCTTACGTCGCCGACCCTATCAAATTTGTAACTCACACATTAATTGGCATTTTTGAGGGGATTTATGATGTCTTATCATGGGTAATCGGTTACCACTTGCTGGGGGACGAATTTTGGGAGCAATTTGGAGACCTTGAGCTTGAAGAACATCTCTTAATCATTAGTTTTATTGTCTTTGATCTTTATGAACGATAATACCTTTGTTATGATGTTGATTTGAGCCATGAGTGGCTAAACACTTTGTGATCATCCTGGATTGAAGGTTTGGTTGAGACATTTCATGTTTGATTTCTTAATTTCTAGAATAACAATCCTTATCTTTATGGTTTGCTTGTTATGGTGTGTGATTGTTTGTTAGTAACTTGTTAATTCTTACATTGAACTAATTAGAAACCATACGTTCTTGGTGCCGTTGGCAATCGAGATATCATGGGTATAGTTAGGCTTGGGTAAGGGTTGATTGATCATCGGGTAACAACCTCACGTTCTAGGAATCTGAGTACTTAGTTCCCTTTCATCACTGCAAGTAGTCACACATGAGCTATGTCTATGTAGTTCTTTCTAGTGGAATGATAACATGAATGTCAATTGAAACCGGAAATCTAGGATGGTCATTTGTCTCTAATTTGTTTACAACCAAAAACTTTTCTCTTGCAATTTAATTAGTTAATTTTAGTGTTAAAACCAATCCAATCAAATCAACTCTTGAATTTTATTTTATTTGCAATTAGATTAATTTAGTCAAGTTAGATACATTTTCAAATAACACATTTTCCACAAACTCCCTGTGTTCGATACCCACTTACCGCTAGCTAGTTAGTTGTATTTGGATTAAATTTGATTGAGACTTCGACCTCACGTCAGGGCCATACTAAGGCAACACGGGGCATGGTCAACTATAAGATTCACAGAATCTGAGATAGTACAACAAGTACAATGGCCACGGGCTGTGCCATTGACACACGGGGACGTGTTAGTGTAGGACCGTTATTGACAGTCGTGTGAGTCAATCAGAGCTAGCAACTACCGAAAATGCAGCGGAAATACAAAATCGACATGAATCAAAGCAGAAATGAGTAGAAACAGAAGTAGATAACTTTAAAATAGTTTTCTGATTAATCTTCCAAGAAATACACCAGCAGCAGTTCGGCTACACTGGAGACATGAACGTACATAATGAGAAAACAACTTGGGTATTTATAGGGGACAAGGTTTCGCTTATGTGACCATGTCCATATGAGCGAAACCATCAAGTTGGGGTTTCGCTCTTATGGCACATGTCCATATAAGCGAAATATCAACATGAAAATCAAACAATTACACTTCAACCCCATATACAATACATAATTAACACATCTAGACCCTATACATTGATCAACTAAGACTAAGACGCAGGCTTTAGACATTCGTGCACCAACAAACTCCCCCTTGGATACAGCCGGAGTCTTCAGTCTTGTCTTCAAACTTTACAGGGACTTGATCTTCTCATCTCTAGGCTTAGGCTTCTTCAGCAGCTTCCTAAGCTTCTCTTTCTCTTTCTTCAGGCTCCCCCTTTCATCAATCTTTTGTGCTTTTAGGATCGACACCTGGATTACCAGCAACAAGCTTCCTTTTGCATCAAGCTCGCCTTCAGACTCCCCCTAAGACTCTTCTATCGGGATCTTAATCTGGAACTTTCACCTGCAAACCTCAAACATTTATAAGAATAAACATTTTAAAATGTCCAGAATTGATGATCTGGTTCTTTCACAATCCTATAAAGATTTGACTATATAAAGAATCCAATCAACTAAACCTAACACTTTACAATCAAATTTTAAACCTTTTAATTTTTACCGACACACCCAGTTAACCAAGTCCAAGGTTAATGACCTTGGTTAAAAATTTAGCCTGCCAAGTCCAAATTAATGACCCTGGCTGACCAAACTTGTGAAGAACGCAGATATTTCATTCTGAAAATAGTTCAAATGAATGAACTTTTGAACATTTTGAACTTTCATACACTTTTCAATTTTCAAACACTGTACCAATCATTGTTTAGCATCTCCAACTTACCCAGCCCTCATCAAACACTAACATGATCTGCACTAAACTTTGATCGTCCGATTCCCAATGTCGGTTGTCGAAAAATAAAATGAGAAACTAAAATCTTTTTGGATTTTTAACTAGATAAACTGAAAACTGTACACACAATCTTTTTGTGAGCGTGTTAGGGGATCATATCAGCTGCCAACGAGATACAAGTACCGTTAAGCTTGATTACATTTTCAATATTAAACATTTTGCATGGATTGTCGATATACTGATCCATTTTAAATTTTCACACATTTCTCAATCTGTTCAGGATACTGAATTAATGTTTTAAGACTTAACTTTTATATGTGTCCCACCTCAGAATATACTCCCGTATCCAGATCCCAATATTCAGTCTTACAGGTGAGTTTTAAACACAAATGATATCTGTAAGGGGTTAATAAATTATGAAGAATCATGAGAGCTCAGGTCAGAACTACCGTTCAGCAGAGAGATCATGACTCGACTTTTGAGTGTGTCCCCTTTAGAGGATCTTTTTTACAACAGCATTGCTAAGCAATTTTATTGTCTTATCATATATGCTGAGGGTGATGCTATGTTTCAAGCATTTGCAGAAAGTATTATTCGAGGACTAGGTCAGAACTACCGTTCAGCAGAAATCCCGGAATAATACCCCATATATCACTGAGTAAACAAACCTAGTATATCAGAAAAAGGAACCTTTCAAACAAGATTTTGGGGGTTACCCATATATCCGAGAGATGTTCCCCACATAAAAGCAAGTAATTTTTAGGTTTATATCCCGAACAAATCTACGGAATGTATAAAAACCTATCGGCATATCATCTACAAGACTGCTTAACACATTTTTACTTTACATTTCTGTAGGATCGTGAAACGACCTAACGAGTCGATCAGAAGACTGCTCAGACCGAATCAGAGGCGGAATTCATTGATTCGGTCTTCGTTTAGCTTGGATTCACTATTAATTGTCTCGTATATTAATCTCTGAACGTTTACAGGACTGGAGACACTTCGACAGCACCTCGGCGTCGGAATCTAGAACATTACAAATGAACTCGTTTGAAGGCTATTTATAGGAAAGACCCTTCCGTTTGAAAGTGACATGATCTTTCAAACGGAACCCTTCAAACGGAACCTATTTTCTAATACAAACTTCAAACGGTCAACTCTACACACGTTTACAAGTTCAAACGGTCACCTATTTCATGCATTCTGTTTTGTCTTCATATGATTTTCCACTTGATGTTTACATGTGATGATGTAAGCATGATGATGTCATCATCAATGATGATGACATAATCCTTGTTCCGAACCGCAACAAACCCGAGACTCGACATAAGACGAAGACGACAGATGAATGCACCAACAGACTCCCCCTCAGATGTTGACGAGTCTTAAGTGTCGAGTCTTCGCATCTTCAGTCTTTATCAGTCTCTTCTCTTTCTTAGCATATATCAGGATCTTCTCATTGGCTCTAACCTCGTCAGACTCCCCCTCTCATCATGATGGGATCGCTGTCTGGAATTAGCTATCACCTTGAGATCAATCCCTAGCTTTAACTCTGTTCAGCTCAACTCCTGCACACATTTTCTCACCACCATATAAGTTTTCACTTAAATCAATAAGAAAAACTTACTAGTAATAGTTACATCAAGTTCAAATTAATGACCTTGATTAACTAATCAAACATTCTTTTCTCAAAATCAGTTTCTTCTTTTAAACACACACTCCCAAACCAGTTCATCTTGTTCAACACTTGGAATTTTGAAAATCAGCTCTTCAACATCTGTTGTCGAAAATCTTTTTGTATTTTTCAAAATTTATGCTAAAACACACTAAAATCTTTTTGAATTTTTGGAATATAATGAAATGCAATAAAGAAATATTTACAGACAATATTTTTGTGAGTTTGCGTAAAAGGATCATATCAGTTTTTGACCAATCACTAGCACCGTTAAGCTTTAAACATTTTCAGTTCTAAATGATTCACATGGATTGACAATATGTTTGTCCTCTTAAGCTCAATCTAAAAACTTTCAATCTGCTTACCGATACTTTAAGGTATATTAAGATAGCACTAAGTTCTTATGGACCCCACGATCTCAGCATATCCCCTCATCATGCAATACACTGACTCAGGTAGTGCCTTTAAACTTTATCAACTGTGATTTGTGCGAAAACAAAACAGAATGTTTAAACATTAACAATCAGGTCGATACTTCCGTATACGCAGAGAAAGTCCAATGTTTAAACAAAATAAGAAAAATAAAACAAGTTGAAGTTGTTTAGGCTTTAACCACCAGGTCGATACTTCCGTATACGCAGAGGAGGTCCAAAGCTTAAACGAAACACCAAAGAAAATAAAGCAGAACGTTTAGGCAACAACATCCAGGTCGATACTCACGTATACGCAGAGGATGTCCGATGCTTAAACAAAATAAAGAAATAAAACAAGTTTAAATCTTTGCAAAATAAAATGCACAATCACAGCGACTTTTTAGCAAAGTTGTGAAAGTTCACAAACTTAACCAGTTTTATGTCTTTCGACAATCAGCGATTACTGAGTAGGCACACAGTCAAGAAGGACAAAACTAAGTACTATGCTTTCGACCATGTTTCCCACTAGAACTAGGCTTTTTCATTTAAGTTTGTATCGTTATCGCAAATCTACTAGTCTAGCTGAGCCTACCGTCACATCTTTAGTGAGATCGCTTATCACATTTTATCTTTACATTTCTTTAGCATGCTGTGACAGTCCAACTGATCTACTATCATTTCCTCTTTTTCACAACAAAACTCATTTTTTCATTTTTTAATGTTTTTGACATTTTCAAATTTTCAAATGTTTTTGGATTTTCTAAAATTTACTTACTCCCCCTAAAATGCAAACACATTTTAGGAAATTTGAAAAAAAACTATACACAAACATGACAACTGATATCGAATTGCCTCAATTCTCCATCCACTTGGCATAAACAATCAGAACTCCCCCTCACAACAAACTATTTTCCCATTGTGATCTCAAAACACTTAAGTTTGTTTTAATCAAAATGGTTTTTCCGGAAAATAAGTTTTGTTGATTTTACCACTTGTAGGTTTGGGGATAAACTCATCACTTTGTTTTTCAACCACTTGTAGAAAATCAGATACAAATTAATGTCCCTGATTTACAACTTGTAAGATCAACCTTATCCAAATTCTGAACCACTTGTAAAAATCACAAGCATACAACTCAACCTGTTTTTCAACCAATTTACCATCTATAGGTTGAATTCTCAAAGTGCCGATTCCTACTCCTCGCTTACAAACCTGGGAGTTCCGACAAGTCCTGCAAAACTTCTCAAAAACACATTATATAAACATGATAAAGAATGATGCCGATTCATGATCCACGATTACCAACTTGGGATCTCCGGCAAGTCAGGTTTTTCATTTAAACAGATTCACCCAAGCCTGACGGTCCTTGGGTGATTTTGAATTCTTGTTCAACAATGGTGGAAAATTTGCATCATCCATTGTTAAACCTGAATTCTCAGTTTTTACCTCAACTACCGGCTCTTCTGGCTTTACCGTACCAGAATCATTGCCTGCACATGGCTTGTCTGACTTTAATCTGTCAGATTCATCGCCGGAAGGTGGCTTGTCTGACTTCGACATGTCAGATTCATCGCCGACCATTTTCTTCTTTTTCTTTTCTTCTTTCGTCCTCAGATTTGTATCTGATGAATTCGTCTTGCTTGACTTTGCAGTCGAGAGAGGCGATTTATCAGAACTCTTATTTGATCCAACCGGTGAACCCGATGACAAAATCTTCTCGAGATACTCTCTCGCCTTCTTTCTCTTCTTCCTCAGTCTGTCTTTTTGCCCTTGAGAAAGCTTCACTTTCGTTTCTTGAACTTTAGGTTCTTGAACCTTCTGTTCTTTGGGCTTGACAGAGACTGATTTCTTTGCCATCTTCTGAGAATTAACCCTCAATCTTTCATGTGATCTCCTTGGGCAATCTCTGGCAATGTGGCCAATGATGTTGCAGTTAAAGCATCTTCTTGACTCAGACCTCCAACTCTGGCAGTTAACAGCAATGTGTCCTTGATAACCGCATCGGTAACACACTCTGTTATCGTACCAATCACCATTTTCAGTCCAAACATTCAAATCATAGCACTGTTTGGCTTGGTGATATCCATCTCTCCTCTTGTATGCTGGATTTGACTTTTGAGCACTGTGGTCCAACCTGCACCACTTATTACCAACAATTTTTGAGTTTTCATTTTTTACTTTTTGTAATTTTTCATTGCGATTGGATGATCGATCTGATGAGCTTTTATTATCTTTTTGTACATTTTTCAAAATTTTCTCTTTTTGTTTTTGTTCCACTTTCTTCTTCAAAGGTTTTTGCTTAGAACATTCTTCCTTTTCAGTTGATTTTGGAACAGTTTCTTGAAACTTTTCTTTTAACTTCAAAAACAATTTTTGTTTTTCGAATTTTTCATTTTTATCATCAGATTTCTCATCACAATCTTCAACTTTGACATTGTCAAAGTTTGTGACATTGTCACTTATTGGAACAGAATTGATCGGTTTTGGACAGGGGAACTCAGATGAAGTCACAAAACCTTTCAATTTCTTTTCAAGTTCATCAATCTTGTTTCTTGAATTCTCAGCTTCGTTTTCAAGCTGAGATATTCTTTCAAGATGAAACTTGATTGATTTTTCATTTTCATTCTTCATTTTTTCAAGAACAGACTTTTCATTTTCCAAAACTTTTATCTGTTCTTGAAATTTTATTTCATTTGCTTTCAAATTCTTGTTCTCAAGTTTTATCCAGAAATCTTCATTTTCTGAAGATTTCTGTTTGCTTTCAAGCTCCTTTTCTTTCTCTCTCAAAACCTTGTTTTCAGATGTCAAACTGTTCAAATTACTTAACAGTTTGTCATTTTCAGCTTTTAGCTTTTCACAATTTCCCTGTAAATCCAGAATCTGTTTTACATCATTTTGCTTCTCATCTTTCAACTTCTTGACATCCGATTTCAAACTTTCCGTGTCCTTCAAAAGTTTGTCATTGTGATTCTTAAAGTTTTCACATTTGGAGCACACTGAGTTACTTGAGGAATCAATCTCCACAGATTCTTCATTCTTTTGAACTTGCTCTGTCTTCATCTTATAAGTTCCTGCACAAAAGATTTTAACGAAGTCAAGAGGATTCATATTCTCATCAATATAACAACCCCTCTTCATATCGTATTTCATAACATCTTTTGCCCCAAGACACACATTAACCCTTCTTTTCATTTCAATTAATACATCCACACTTATTTTCTCCAAAATATTTTCTATATCATTTAACAACACTTTCCTTTTCTTTTCATTTTCAAATTTATAAGTTTCAAGTTTACTGATGAACCCATATAGAGATAATTTTGAAAAACTAGAATCCTTTTTTAGGTTTTTCAAAAAATCATCCCATTCTGCAGGTAATGCATGTGCAAACTTTGATATCTTTTCAGACTCTGTCAATCTTATCTCGTTGTTTTTCAGATATTCTATTAAGACTCCAAATCGTCTTTCTAACTCATCCAATTTTTCATTTTTCAAACACATGAAATTTTCAAATCTTATAATCCAAGCCTTCTCTTTCACATCTTGATAACTTCTACTCAATATCCCTCGAAACCAACTATTTAACCTTTCAAGGTTATTGTTTTCCTGTTCGTCATACATTTCTGTCATTTTTCAAACAATCCCAACACGTATCAGCTTTTATTTAAATCTGATTGAACTTCAAATGATTGGGTCGATGTAATGTATTGTATGCCTTGGGCCGCACTACAAGTCTTTATCCAAACTTTGGGCTTTAACAACTTAACAATCACATGAGCTGACAATATACCCAATGAATATGAGTGGGCTGTTTGATATGTTGAAACTTGGACCGTTGACTATTGTTCACATGAGCTGACACAAATCCAGCTGACAACTCTTAATATCAAAACAATCCTTATTCTTGAACCAATCATTCATGTGACACTGACACACTCAGGCTGGCAACAACATATGAGATCTAATTTATTTTAATTTTCAAGACCTGACAACTGTTCAAAAGAGATTAATATCACATGTAAACTCTTGAGCTATGCACTCACATGTGACCGACTGACACACTAAATTGATTGTTATCACATGCAAACTGTCCAACACACATGCAAACCGACAACTGATACACGTTACTATCTCTTTTACACAAACTGACAGCCTTGAAAGATGTGTCACACAAATCGATGTACTTTTCAAACGGTTCACACAATCCAAAGCACTATCACGTGAAAAACTGAACCACTTTCAAACGATCAGGTTAATTTCAAACGGCCAGGTGCAGTTTCAAACTTTCAGATGCAGTTTCAAACGGTCAGGTTCATTTTCAAACTGTCAGGTGTAAATTTCAAACGGCCAGGTCGGTTTCAAACGGTCAGAAGCAAATTTCAAACGGTATGTTCAAACAGAACACCAGTTTCAAACGTAACAGTCCTGTTTTCAAACGATAGGATCAAATTTCAAACAGAAGGGTATGCATTTTCAAACGGGATGGCAATTTTCAAACAGAACACCTATGCTTCGTTCAAACGGAACCCATATTTCAGTCCTTTTTTATCACTTTTACTTCGAGTTTAGAGCTGAAACTTTCAAGGGTTTGTTAAAATGCACTTTTACACATTCTGTGAAAGTTATAGCCGATTTTAACCGTGAAAATTTGTTCAGTTTTGAAAAGAAGGTGTAGAAATCAGAATATGCTAGCGAAAACGAGCTAAACGGTAAGAACTCTTCCTCCTGAGCTCTGATACCACTTGTAGGATCGTGAAACGACCTAACGAGTCGATCAGAAGAGTGCTCAGACCGAATCAGAGGCGGAATTCATTGATTCGGTCTTCGTTTAGCTTGGATTCACTATTAATTGTCTCGTATATTAATCTCTGAACGTTTACAGGACTGGAGACACTTCGACAGCACCTCGGCGTCGGAATCTAGAACATTACAAATGAACTCGTTTGAAGGCTATTTATAGGAAAGACCCTTCCGTTTGAAAGTGGCATGATCTTTCAAACGGAACCCTTCAAACGGAACCTATTTTCTAATACAAACTTCAAACGGTCAACTCTACACACGTTTACAAGTTCTAACGGTCACCTATTTCACGCATTCTGTTTTGTCTTCATATGATTTTCCACTTGATGTTTACATGTGATGATGTAAGCATGATGATGTCATCATCAATGATGATGACATAATCCTTGTTCCGAACCGCAACAAACCCGAGACTCGACATAAGACGAAGACGACAGATGAATGCACCAACAATTTCTTTAGCGTACTGCACCTGTCTAGCTGATGTACTATCATTTCCCTTTTATACACAAACTCATTTTTACTTTTTCAAATGTTTTTGGTTTTTGTAATTTTTATCATGTTTTTGTAATTTTCTGCAAACTTTCTCCCCCTAAAAAGAAAAACATATTTTTGTGTTTTTGTTTTTATCGAAAAGCAGAAAACAAACTGTACAAACAAAATTGACCACACGACAAAGGTTCACGTCAGATCGCCGCCCAACTCGGCTTCACATTCAATTACCCTCCCAGATTTCAGATTTTTCATCCCGTTCAATTTCAAAAGATAATAAAATCTCTTTTTGTCAAAAGGTTTAGTATAAAAATCTGCTTTCTGATCATCGGTGTGCAAGTGTTCAATCCGAATTAACTTTTTCTCGTGACAATCACGGACAAAATGGTGACGGATCTCAATGTGTTTTGTTTTTGAAAGGTGAACCGGATTTTTAGTGATGTTAATAGCTGCTTCATTTTCCACATAGATAGGAGTATCTAAGAACTGCAAACCGAAGTCTCGCATCTGCTGTTGGATCCAAAGGATCTGCGAACAACACTTGGAGGCTGAAACGTATTCAGCCTCGCATGTAGAGAGCGCTACTGCGGTTTGTTTCTTACACTGCCAGGTGATGAGTCGAGTTCCGAAGAACTGACACCCAGCAGTGGTGGACTTTGCATTTTGCTTGCAGCTTCCAAAGTCAGAATCAGCAAAACCAGATAAAGTAAAGTCACCCGATCGAGGATACCACAAGCCGATGCTTGGGCAGCCTTTCAAATACCGTAAGATACGTTTCACTATGGTCAGGTGTGACTGCTTTGGATTTGACTGATATCTGGCGCAGAGACACGTCAGGTACATGATGTCTGGACGGGAAGCCGTGAGATACATCAGAGATCCAATGATTGATTGGTACAATGTCTCGTCCATCTTCAATCCATTCTCGTCTGGACAAATTCCATGATTCTGCGCGAGGGGGGTGGATGCAGGACTGCAATCTATCATGTCGAACTTGTCAAGCACGTCCTTCACATATTTCGTTTGGTGAATGAATATTCCATCGGGAATTTTCTCCACCTGCAGCCCGAGGAAGAACTTCATCTCCCCCATTGAGCTCATCTCAAACTTTTTCTTCATCACCTTTTCAAATTTTTTTCACAGGTCGTCGTTGGTGGATCCAAAAATGATATCGTCAACATATATCTGCACGATCAAAAAGTGACCTGCTACTTCCTTGGTGAACAAAGTGCTGTCTACTGTGCCTCTCGTGAACCCGTTGTCCAACAAGTATTGAGAAAGCGTCTCGTACCAGGCTCTCGGGGCCTGGTGAAGTCCGTACAACGCTTTCTCCAGTAGATACACCTTGTTTTTGTGCAGTGGGTCTGTGAACCCCGGCGGTTGTCCCACATATACTTCTTCTCTGATTTGTCCGTAAAGGAAGGCAGATTTGACGTCAAGTTGATATACTTTAAAATCTTTCCATGAAGCGAAGGCTAAAAAAATCCGAATTGCCTCAAGTCTGGCAACCGGTGCGTAAACTTCATCATAATCTATTCCTTCCTGTTGACTGAAGCCTTGAACCACAAGTCGCACTTTGTTTCTCACCACAACACCTCTGTCATCACGTTTGCACTTAAAAACCCATTTCGTCTTGATTAGCTTTTGATTCTTAGGCAGTTCAACAAGTCTCCAGACGCCCAGCTTTTCAAACTGCTGCAGTTCCTCTTGCATTGCAATCACCCAGCTGTCTTCTGTCAACGCTTCCTTATATGTTTTAGGCTCGATCTGCGAAATAAAACATTTAAGTGAGAAATCTTTCTGTAAAGGAGCAACCAATGTATAAAAACAAGTAAGAGCACGGTTGATTTGATCTCTTGTTTTGACACCACTTTGAAGATCTCCTATAATCTGTCTGAAGGATGGTAAGATAATGTTCGTGGCATGATGGTGTTAGTCACAATAACATCTGATTGCTGAATCGAGATATCTAGACCACCGGTGTGATCCTCAGCTTCAGTTAATGCAACATTTGGATCCTCATCAAATATCGGACCGTTCTCCGAATCTGAGTCTTCGGACTGATCAAATGATGGAGCTGGTTCTACTGGGTCGTCATGAGCTGTTCCACTCGGACCTGCCTCGTGATCGTTCGCACCAGTTGTAGGAGCATTTGTATCCTCTTCTGGTTGAGAAACCACCAACGGTCTAGGCACCTGATCTTGAAAAGATGATTGCTGTTGTTGGTACAAATAAACAAGTTCTTCTTCACTCGGCTCTGTCGGTAGTTGGAACGACTCCCAGAGTTTGTCGTAATCGAACAACAATCTGTTTCCGGGAAGTTGAGGTGATGCCGTGTATTTCTGACAATCCACATGATGAACTTCAATTACCTTCTTCAAGCATGGAACGAACACTCTTTTAAGGGACTTGCGTCTCCCACAAAGAAACCTTCATTACTCTTCGCACCAAACTTTCCATCTTGATCTATGAAGGTACACGGTGATCCGAACGGCTCTAGAAATTTTAGATTAGGCTTATATCTGTGAAGAAGTTCAAAGCACGTATTTTTGTATTTCTTCACTATAAGTACTCGATTCAAGGTATAGCATGCCGCTGCCACAGCTTCACTCCAGAAATAGATCGGTAGTTTTGAATCGGCCAACATGGTTCGAGCAGTTTCAATTAGAGTACGGTTCTTTCTCTCAGCTACACCATTCTGCTGTGGAGTATATGGTGCACTGAATTCATGAAGAATTCCCTTCTTGTTACAGAACTCGAGCATGCGGTTATTCTTGAACTCCGTCCCATTATCACTTCGGATTCTTCGGATTGGTACCTTGTACAATTTCCCCATCTTTTTTAACAGAATCATCAGCGACTCAAACGTCTGATCCTTTCTTTCCATGCACACCACCCACGAAAACCTCGTATAATCATCAGTGACTACCAAGCAATACAAATCACCACTGATGCTTTTTACATTGACCGGCCCGAAGAGATCCATGTGGAGTCTCTCAAGTGGTACTCTGATCGAATTCAGCAACTTTTGTGGGTGTGACTTCCTGATCTGCTTTCCTTTCTTGCAAGCTACACAGTCATCATTCAAATGAAAGTTTCTCAAATTTACGCCTTCAACTAAATCATTTGATACAAGAAAATTCATTTTTCTAATATGAATGTGGCCCATCTTTCGATGCCACATTATCGAATCCTTTTCAGTAGCTTTGGTTTTTGACACAAAACATTGTTTTTGATAATTTGTTGTTGTTGCGACACTCATATCAAGAATGTACAAATCATTTACACGTGGAGCTCGCAACAACACCATTTCTCCCGGAATTTTGAAACCAGGTTTTAAAACAAGACATTCATTTTTAGTGAAATGTACGGTAAAAGAATTATCACAAATTTGTGAAATACTGAGTAAATTGTTTTATAATTCAATTATGTAATTCACTTTCTCTAACGAAATTACTCCATTCGTCAATGTTCCTTGACCGACAATCCTTCCTCCTTGGTTTCCTGCAAAACCCACGTAACCTCCGTTGATTGATTTAACGTCGTAAAGCAGTGCCAACATCCCCGTCATGTGTCTTGAGGCCCCGCTGTCCATGATCCATTTTGAAATAATCGACCTGGGCAGCCCCTGCAAACATCATAGCAAATTCATTCAAACAATGAACTCCATGACTTCTTAACTGCTGAAACACTCCCAAACACTACATCACACTTCTCATCAGTCTTAGGAAAGTTAAACGTGACATTCGGAACATCAGTTTTTACTTTTGATTTTACTTCATTTATGATTGGAGGAAATTCTGCAAGAAACTTATCAAGCTCAAATTCAAATTCATGATTATCATTAGTAACCACTTTTGATTCATAAAATTCCTTTACTCCTTTGACTTTTCTGTTAACCATTTTTCCAAAAATATTTAGAACATTGGGATTAAAGACATTAAAGACTTTTGAATCAAACTTTAACTCATTCTCCATTTTCTTCACCTCAACTGATTGTTTTGGTTTAACCACCCATGATTGAGTTTAAAAATTTTTTGTTTTAGGATAAATCTTTGAAGGCTTTTGAGACTTTGAAGATTCACCAATCTCGAATGTCGATTTCAGCTTATCTTCCGTCTTCAAAGATTCACCCCTCTTCAAGATGCGGATTGGTGAAACCATTTGTTTTTTACCCTTTTTGTCAACTGGTGACTTAGGTCGAGGTTTTTGAACAACAGATTTTACGACAGGTTTTTCGAAAACTTTCTTGCATTGTTTTGCCATGTGCCCGATTTCATTGCAGCGATAACAAACTCTTTTGTCATACTCGACAAAAGTTGACTTGAACGACTCTTCTTTCAGTTTCTTAGCCGCATTGAAATCGTCAACGGCTTTTTGACTAAAAATGTATTCCTTCTCATCATCCACACTTGGTCCAAAAACAAAAACATCATTCATTTTATCCTTTGGCTTAACAACTTTCTTAGCCATCTTTTTCTCAAAACCAATTCCATTGTTTTTAAAGTTGTTACCATTTTTCTTGTTACCATTTCCTTCCCACTCCTTTTTCCCCGAGTTGTTTAAACATGTTGTAACAAATGACTTTTTAGGTTTCAAAAAGAATTCTTTGTTGTTTATCACATCAATGTCAATTTCAACCAATTTGTAAACTTTCTTGACATTTTCAATCTTAACATTCTGAAACGGATACTCGAAATCAGAATAAAGCTTGTCCGTTCCAATCATAGTGTAAACCACCATAATCGGATCATCATTCGTACTCTTGTCTGATTTCGGTATAAAACGATCTAAAAAATTATCCTCGTCTTCAGAATCAGTAACAGACTTCTCAGAATGAGATTTCATAACTTCAACCTCAGAGTTATCACTCTCTTCATCTAACACCTGATCGACAACAGTCTTGATGACCTGTGACTCGTTGTCCGTGTCGGATGCAGAGAATGTAACATCAATGCTCTCTGGCAATTCATCCTCAATTGTTTTCAACTTGAGATTCAATGCAGATTCCACCCCATCTGGATACTTTTGAGTATAATGATTCCACATTGGGGGTGGAACACTGTTAAAGACCGGTGCAGCATTGGGCTGTTGTGGAACAATTTGTTCAAGAACATAGGACGATGCAACATAGCTCATCAATTTCTTATCGATTCGCTCATTTTCAATTTTAGTCAATTCCAATTCTTTCTTTAATGATGCGATTGTGTCAATATGAAAATTGACTTCTACTTGTTTATCAAAAAGTGTTGCTTTTGCTAGTTTTGTGGCTTTATCATTTTCGACACTTTCTTTTTTAATCATTTTAACTGATCTGGCTAGTGTATCATATGCTTCTTTGACTTGTCCTAGATCAAATTTTAACATGTCAGCATGTTCTTTCAATTCCTGAAACTTAGTATCTTTTTCAAGACACTCCATGCATGGTTGTAAACACTTTTGGCATGGTGTTTCAGATATTGAATCCACTTTCTCAACAATTTCTGCTTCATGAGCAGTTTTCACTTCCTGTTTACCAACATCTTTGGACTCTGACTCAGACACTTTCTTAGTTTTGGTCTCCTTAATTCCCGACTCCTTTTCTGACTCCTTTTGAACTGACTCGGTACCGACAGACTCGGGTTTCACAAGTTCTGTGTCTACCTCTCTCAGTTTCGCCATGAGAGCCTTGTCAGCAATTTCTTTCAAAGTGTCTTCGGTCATTTCCTTTGTCACATCGATCATTTCTTCGACAGATTCTTTCCTCTCCTCATATCTTGAACACAATCCAGTCGTCGGTTCTTCAAAGAAAACTGCAAAAGATTCAAAAATTTTAGGAGGCATGATAGATCTAAAAGAACTAGCTAATACCTCCTGCTCAGATTGAGAGTAATGAACTTCTGCATCTAACTCCTCAATGTTAGCCACATTATCCACAGAAACATCTTCAACAACCACTTCAGTTTCAACAACACTTTCGGTCACTTCAACTATCTCAGCCATCATAGCCTGTCCATCACTTCCAGGGATGTATTTATCCCAACTGAATCCCTCAGCAACTTTCTCGTCATCCTGATTCACTATGAGAGCTTTCTCTGGTTTGTTCTCGATTTGTGGTCTTTGAACTACAGGTTGCTGATTTGGTCTGTGATAGATTGCCTGCTTATAATAATCATTCGTGAACGGATTTTGATGATTATTTACTTCTCGGTTCGGACATTCTCTTTTGAAATGGCCTCTTTCTTTGCACTTGAAGCAGGTTACTTTAGTCTTGTCGAAACCTAGCTTCTGATCAGGTCCAGAAAGGCTGTTTCTGCCAGTGATTTCCATAAAGCGCTGTGCTCTCCTCACAAGACTAGCCATCCCCCACTTAATATCTATTAACTCAAGCTCCTCCGGGTCAATCTGATCGTAATCTTCTTTGGTCATGTCCGGATTCCCGATCTTACCCGCTACCAGAGACTCATACGACTCTAACACGGAAGCCAACAATGCAATATGTTGTTTCGCAGCTGATTCAGTGAATTCATTCCCATTCTTGATATTTAATGCGATGTTGCATTGGATCCCAGAAACATATGCCTGATTGTTTGAACTGGTCGAGCTTTGAGATGATGTCTGTTCAGAAGCTTTGAAGTTTGGCTCGTAGCTGGCAAATGGTGAATGCTTGTTTGTTTGTGGAGTATTTGATGAAGCACTTGATGATGTGTCAGCACTGAAACCAGTTTGTATCTTTGGACTCTGATTTGTTGTAACTGGAGTACTGCCTCTGTAATACAAAGATACATCTTGTTGAACATTTATTGAATTCATCTTTCTAATTTTTAGCAACTCCAACTCTTGAGCTTCAATCTTTTCTATGAATCCACTAAGATTTAGTTTCCCAAAATATGAATTGTTTTTCAACATCATCAGATAAGTGCCCCACTCTTCATATGGTAATGCATCAGACAGCTTATCCATCAATTCTTCATTGTTCTTTTCAATTTCTAATCTCTTCATTTCAAGTACTAAATGACAATATCTATCGAGCAGTTGCTTCGTTGTTTCACCCTTCATGCTGGTAAAAATATCAAATTCCTTCTTTAATAAAGCCTTTTATTCTTGACCATTGACACACTACCTTGAAACTTCAATTTCAATGCATCCCACATAGATTGAGCATTATCTTCATGTTGTAATAACACTAAAATGTCTTCTTTGATAGCCTGCTGAAGGATACTAATCATCTTTTTCTCGGCTTTGAAATCATTTTGTTCTGACTCTGTCAGACTTCTAATACCCTTTTCCTGACCTCTCCCATCAACCGGTGGAACATACTTTGACTCTATCTTCATCCAGCATTCAAAATGATTAGCCTGGACCCAGTTTTTAAATCTGCTTGACCATCCTGAGTATTCATGTATGTTTATAAGCTTGGGAGGCTTTTGAATTGTTCCCAATTCGTTCTCCATGTTGACGTTTTGCATAAGACTACCCGAGGTTTGTCCTGTTGCCATACCACTGCCGGCAAAGAAGTTGTAGAAATCTTGGTTTTCCATTTTTAGTGACAAATTTCCAAAAATGTTTAACTTTTTTATTAACAGGTTGTTTTTATCGAAAACGTTTAACACAAACTGAGTTTCCAACACTCGATCACGTACGAAATGGACTAAACGCTCAAAACATGGATTTTACACTAAAACAGGTCAAATAAGCGAAATTAGACTCTACGTGTACTTAAGAGCGAAACCTGTATATGCCCTTATAAGCGAAACCTGTAACTAGACTAATAAGCGAAACCACTAAGTTCACTTATGAGCGAAACCACAAAAGCGAACCCAAATATGTCACTATAAGCGAAACCACAAAAGCGAACCCAAATATGTCACTATAAGCGAAACCTCAAATGTTCACAAAAGCGAAATCTGAAAATGGCCTTATGAGCGAAATCAGGTTATGAGCTATGAGCGAAACCCTAAGAGCGAAATCCAAATATGACACTATGGGCGAAACCCTAAGAGCGAAACCCAAATATGACACTATGAGCGAAACCCTAAGAGCGAAACCCCTGATTTCGCTTATACTGTATCAGCGAAAACACTCAAGATGACACAAAAGCGAAACCTACTCACGAGCCATTTTAAGTCACTTTAAAGCTGATTTTAGGTCTGAATTTCTCAAGGGTTTGTTATTAACCAGTTTTACACTATATGTCCAAATCTCAGTTCATTTTGTCCGTCGGAAAGGTCTGAAACTCAAAAAGTGCTAGAAAAAGGCTTTGATTCGAGTCAACTAGCTCACAACTGGCTCCGATACCAATTGTAGGACTGTT